>MU389500.1:0-53528 GCA_022578775.1 Xylaria venustula
CCCCCCCCCCCCCCCCCCCCCCCCCCCCCCCCCCCCCCCCCCCCCCCCCCCCCCCCCCCCCCCCCCCCCCCCCCCCCCCCCCCCCCCCCCCCCCAACTTACAGTTCCAAGATCTTGCCCTCGGCTGGATTTGTACATCTCTTCGATGTACTCCATTATCCCACCCGCATTAGGTTCCTCGATCTCAACATCCCAAGAGCTAACGATATCTTCCAGCTCGGGATATTCTTCTACAATCTCATCAATCTTAACACCTTGTCTCTGAAAATTGCAGGTTGTCGCGTCATCGGTTGCCTTTTCCGAGTGTCCATCTTCGCAGATCTCATCCTTAAATTTACTTTTGACTTTCGCGTCGCACTCATGGGCATCATCATTCTGGCTAATTTGGAAGGGCCGCATATGTCCATTTGTCAACATCTCTTTCGCATAATATTCACTCGCCTCAACAACGCGAGTAATCAGTCGGAGATCATGCCGGCGTGAGAAGATCTCATCCCCATTGTAATAAGCGTTGAGTGCGTCTCTCGTCAGAGACTGAAAGGCTTCGCTCATTCGGTTGAGATACGCACGCTGGGTATGCGGATCGCTCCTGGACGGGCCCATCTCTTCATGATGTGCTCTGACGACTCCGAGCTCTTTAGAAACCTCAGCTTTGAGCTTAGGAAACTCCTTCTTAATTAGATCTATCAATAGATCACGGACACGCTGTTTGAGGCAAGCAATTCCGGCCCTTCCCGTGTAGGCTAGAACGGACCAAGGAGCGTTGGCGAAGAATGCGCGTTCATGAGCCTGTCCCTGCTCTAGTGTCATGTGCGCATCATCGGGACCTCGATTCTTGATAACATAATAGCCCAGGGTAAGTTCGCCTCGTTTTCCCAGGACGTGGTCAATCGCAATTTGCTGGGTTGTCTTCTCAATAGCTAGATCGGGCTTCGTAAGGACCGCCATGGTTCTAGTCATAGTTGGATCGGCCTTTTTAGCCAACTTCAATATTTCCTGAGTAGCGGGATCAACATTGCTAGGCATAATGGCCAAGATACTACACCGAGCGTCAGACACAGAAACCTAAATTGCCTACTAGTAAGGATATCACTTACATCGTGCGGGAGTCATGAACTATGTTGTACATGATCAGGTTATGTTACTCGGATCCGTCATGCACAACTTGAGAAGGTAACTCACTGTATTTCTTGACCATGTTCATAACCAGTTCAATGTCACTTTCCGTAGTGACACCTGTAAAGTGTCAGACTAAGCCCATGGGTATTCGATATTTTGGGCTCACCTTGAGTCTCCTGTCGGAAAATACCTGGAACATCAATCACTGTAAAGTGCTCTTCCTGCAGCTAATTAGAAGACCGCGGGGACTATCAAACTAGGCAGCCATTCGACACTTACGTTAGGTCCTAACTTCTCGATTCTCAGAATATGTTCACTGAAAGCAGGTAGCGGAAAACCGTCAGAAGTAGTCTTATCGCTCCCACTACTAATGCCCATTGCTTCGTTCGCCTAGGTTTGATGAGCAATGATTTGGCCGGCTATAGAAGCGCAAAACCTACGTCGGTGAAAAGCTGAGCAAGTGTTTCTGGAGAGAGCTCAGTGAAAGTACGATGAAAGTCTTTCACACGAGCGCGGGACTCGGACGCGGCATCCGGATTGACCATGATGGAGACAGAAATGCTCTCTTCGGCTTCGCGGCGGCAGGTGATCTGCGTAGCATAGCGAGTGCAAAGCTCAGCATCGCGAGGGAACGCAAATCCAGTCAGGTTCTCAAGAACGGAGCTTTTTCCAGAAGACTGATCCCCAACAACGACGAGCTACAACGACTTTCTTAGTATGTGTCATAAAACCCAAACGTATATACGGAAAGATTGAAGGGATGGACAAGGCAAAACATACCTGAGGCAATGCAATTCTCGTGCCGATGAGTTCACGCAGCTTATCAACCTTAGTAAGGATGGACAGATTACCGTGGCCCGGCTGGTCCTCTCCTGCTGGCCTACTCATAGCTTCTAATCTCGTCACGTAGTAGATAGCAAAGCAGAATGGGTTGAAGATAGTTTGCGGCAGATTTAGTAAGATGATAAGGATGAGTGGAGTCAAAAAGGCTTCGGTGTTAAGAGAGGAAGATGAAGAATGAAAGGGCATAGACTTGTGAGGGTTGTCGGCTAGGAGTTATATAATGCGATCTCTCAGGCAACCAGCATCGGTGGGCAGTGCCTGCATTTACATACCTGGGTAAGTACCTAGGCAGCTAGCAACATGGGTGCACTTAGATAGCAGATACAAGTTGATACCTGACTTTGAGGCTTTACAAACAGAATAGTTGGCTTGCGTTTGAATTCGAACCAGTCTGCGCCTCCACCATTTACTGCACGATGCCGAGAAAATGATGGGCCGTTTGGGTCTACAAACGAGAACAACCTGTAGAAAAAAGAAAATAAATATCTATTATATAGATTATTATTGGTTCACCACTACATTGGCGAAATTTTACTTCTGGACCATGTGCCGTTGAAATAAGCCTCTTCCGCCTTTAGGAGTCCTCATCCAAGTTGTGGTCACGGCCGTTTGAGGCGCGGATGCCAAGCCGCATACATGTCAAACCAACAGCACCGGATAGACCCTGGTAGGCATTGATGTCTGCCCTACGGAGGGCCTCCGCCCAGGGTTCGATCGTACTGTAGCGAAGGCAAGGGCGTTTTGAACCAGATGTTAGTATAATGTACAATAGGTTGCCTCAAAACAAGCCTCAACAAGAAGGAGCTTGAAGATTATGGATGACTTGATTGACTCTTTCTCATCTCACCGCCGGTGTATTAGTACCCCGGAATCAGATACAATTTAAAAGCGGTAAAATATACTCCAAGGCACGTACAAGAGATTGTGGCTTGTCTCCGTTTGTGCCTCACCTTCTTAGCTCTATGCCAAACAGAGAGGATGGCTCAGCGGACATCCGCCTTCTTCCCATCTGTTCTGCAAAGCGCATGTAATCTCTGTCCGAATTGACTATCGGCTTCCGGCAGGAGGGCCTTCTCCTTGTTATTTCGTCACCCCAACTGGTTGATGGTGGCTGTAAACGCTATAAACTCACTGGCAGCTGGCCGCGTTTGTATTGACATGTGAATTGCATATACGGAAGATTTTAGATTCTCTAAGCCACACTCGCCAAAAGAGCAAGTGAGGGCTCGAAAACTAAACGACACAGATTGCTCGCCTGTCCGGTACCATGAAACGGAGCATGAGATGATAATCTACTTGCATTTGCTTTAGGCAACAGGCCTACTAGGTAGTCACGAAACTGGTCAAGAAATTATATACAATCGCTGCTAAATTGAAGGAGTGATTCCATTTAAAGGCGGTCGGTTGCATCTATTCCTCTACCGAAGCAAATTCATCCCAGGCCGAAGCTTCTAAGTACAATCCCAGCCAGAGAGCATAACGCCCTTACAGTATATGTATACGATCCATCACAAGAGTAGGGTTGTAGTTGGTTATCGAAATCCACGAAAGGGAGGTCAGCGGCAGCAGATGCGCGAATGCAGGAATCCGTGTCAGGACTAGCTGCAGCATTCCGAGATGAGCACCAAACCAATTATAGAATTTGTCGGGTGTACGGCTCCGGCTACTCTTGGTCCGGGAATTGAAAAATACAATTCACATCGCTGAGTAAAGCATGGAATGCTCATGGAGTCTTTCGTTAGGCCGGAAATAGTCTTGTAACTGTTTATGACTACGCGTGACAGCGTAGCGATAATCGCCAACACTCTATCTGTGATCGATGATGGGTTCATGAGTAAGCATGACTTCCAGGTTTCTCGCGTTAGAACTCGTGTGGTGCAGTCACAAATGATTTACTTGAAAAGGCGTTGAGGAAAATGCCCTAGGAGAACAATGCGGTGACCTTGATAACGTTGAGTTGGCCGCAGCCCGGCTGAGGCTCTGAGCCGGCAAGTTGCATGCACGGGAACAGTAGTTATAGCGATGAAATTTTTACAGATTGTCAACGCTCGTAGGAGGCGTGCTGTATTGACTTGCCTAATGATACACTCAAAGTCCAATTCAGGACTTTGAAGCTCTTAATATGATTTAATATGAGGTAGTGTATAAAAATCTTAGTCGTTGTCGACAATCATCATTCATCTAATAGCTCCAAAGTCCAGTGTATTATCCTGTCGACGCCTTGCCCATGGATGGCGCTCACTGGAATCGCACGACACTTCTCAGTCCAGGCGTTTTCGACGTTACTAGGATGAGGTTCTTCACCGTCTGTCACGGCATCCAGGTACTCCTTCAATTTACTGAAGTTGTCCTCGGTCTCGGGCAGATCTCCCTTAGTGGCGATGACGAACCAAGGCTTAGACGCAATATGCAGGCCCGTCGGTTGACTCGCCGGCTCCGGTAAGTCTGCCACCACCATCCGGCCCGACGCCAGATTAGTTCCGTCGCCTTGCCAATCAATTCGTTCACTCGTTTCTCGCTCTCTTTCTTCATCCTCGCGCATGCGCGCATACAGGCCAACCTCTGTCCATAGGGACTTGAGTGCTTTGACCGCATCACCTGCGCTCAGGTCGATGACGAATGCGAGAACACCTGCACGCTCAACATGACGCAGAAATTCAATACCAAGTCCACGATCCAAATGCGCTCCCTCAATGAGACCTGGGATATCTGCGATGGTGAAGCGTTTGCGGGGTTCCGGAGTTTCGCCAATCTGTACTTGATCTGGCCGCTGTGATACGACAACAGGCCCCAAGGTCGCATCATGGATGACAGAATGAGTAGGGGATTTGTCCTTGGATGACGGGGTTTTGACAATTGGGCGGCCCTTGTGGTTATCGAGTACTACAGTACCAATGTTAGGCTGAAGTGTCGTGAAGGCCCAATTGCCGACACGGGCACGGCTACGTGTCAGAGCACGTAGCAGGGTGCTCTTGCCAGCATTCGGAAGCCCAACAAAGCCCACGTCTGCGAGAAGTTTAAGCTCAAGTTCTAATTGCATGCGTACGGCCCTTTCGCCCTTCGTAGCAAAGAGTGGACGAGGTCGATCTTTTGAAACGAAATGCGGATTGCCCAACCCACCAAGGCCCCCCGCTGCTAATAAGATAGGACGAGGAGACGCGATGGAGAGGTCCAGATGAAGGGGGGGTTCGGGCTGAGCATATAGGCGTTCTCGGCTTGGTAGCCGAGGAAGCGATAGGCTACGACGCTCGCCGGATGACATGCCAGGGTACAACACAAACTTATGTGCATTCGGATGCTCAGGGGGGTCTGGCAAGGCCATGTTCAGCCGCAAGGCCTCGCCCTCGCCAGCTCCTGTCTCTTCACTGGCCTGAGCGGCTGCCTCGGCCTCTTTGACCAGCTTCTCATACTCGCGCTCTTTCTCTCTCGCCTGGCGATAGTGGAGGTTCTCTTCCACCATCGGGTCTATCCTCTCAATTTCCCGGACGACGGTGCCGATAGGAACCTGAATGATGACGTCCTCGCCCCGGGCCCCGCCGCGGTTGCTGCCTTGACCGGTCTTGCCACGACCAGCACGGATAATGCGACGACGGGCCAGCTTGTGCAACGAGTTCTCGCCGTGGACGGCCTGTATGTAAACATTGCCGCCGTGTCCGCCATCGCCACCATTCGCCGGCCCGTTAGCCAAGAATGCCTCGCGGAGAAACGAGATACAGCCATGGCCACCCCCGCCGGCTAGGATCGTGACCTTAGCCTTGTCGGCGAAACTTGAGATGGCATAGTCATCAGGCGATGGATTCAGGCGCGACACTGGTATTGCATCGCTCCTTGTCAAACTTTCGGTCTGACTGGCATCATTCTCCGCACTGGATGCCGATGCCGAGGCGGAGGACGACACGCCAGCTCTGGGAAGGCGGGAGAGGGGACGGAAGAGAGTCGGGTACAGGAATGGGAGGAAGAGGGTCGAGGCCGGGGAGCATCTCGGAGGCATTTTCGGAGGCGCCGATTGGGGCTGCGCGCGTCGTGTTTGCCCTTTCCAGGTTGCGATTGCTCTATCAATTCTGCGTCATGTGCAAATTGATTTGTCTCGATGGAGTAGGTACCTCCTCTACGCACAGTACGAAGTTGTACAAAGTTACTGTATATGTCGTACAAGGGCGGTCCCGGAATCGAGTGTAGAGCGATAAGATAAAAAAAAAGCGTTCCCTTTTTCCGTTAAGCTTTAAGCCCAATTCTCGCTAGATTGTTAGGAGACTAGCGTCGGTAGCGACCCGGGAACAAGGGGCCAGTTGCTAGACTACACTCAGTGAGACCAAGGACTAGGGGCGTTGTAAGGTGGGTTGGGTTGACAACACATCAGAAACCAACCTGGTGTGATGTACGCTTGAAATAACGACTGATTAGCAGTTCTGCTGGCAACTGGGCCAATTGTCAGTTGAGAGTGCCCGTGCTATGTTACTCAAGCACGGAATTCTTGCCCTACCTATGTGTTTTCTCTGTTGTTTGAAGAGCAATTATCAACTGCCTCAATTACCTTAGCCGCCGATGTCTCGGTTACAGTAGTCTGACCCTAGCCTAGCCCCCCAAGTAAATGGCCGGTATCATCGTCGGTGCACCACCGGCGGCCAACAAAGGCGGTGAGCGGTAGCATGATAAACCGTGCCAGATAAAATGTCCAAGACATCACCGTATGTGCTGCATTGCATGGCGTGATAGGTATTCGTACTGTGGATGCTGGTCGTGTGAGGCTAGACTAGAGCTCTAAACTCCCTAAGCATATCCAATCGCCTTGATCATCTTGAGGTCGTCTTATCTTGCTTTGGCTTAGGGGAGTCCACTCACCTACCATCTGCTGAATACTGAATACTGAATATGCATACTAAGAAGTAGATTTGGTACTTATAGTATTAGTCAGTGTTGATGTCAACGGGAGGCTTAAAGAAAAGTGTGTATGTGCACTACTTACTTATATGTACAGTATATCCAATACCTTTAGTGTAAGCAGCGTACTGTGGAGTACTTAGATAAGGAGGTACCTCCTGTAGGGTAAGCATCGCATCCCATTCGTTAGTATCTTATTAACAGTCTTCAATTAAATCTTACCCCTCCCATTCTCCTCTCCTGATTCCCCAGCGTTCCATGATACAAGTACCCAAAGTAGCACGAGGACAAGATTAAAAGGAAGAAGAAGGACGAGTCAAACAAACATCTTCCCCCAACTCCCAACTCTCATCACCCGCAGCATAGCATTCTATCCTGCCTTATCTATTCGTCTCGGTCGACATCTCGAGCTTACCTCCATCCAGCAAAAGCGTGCCATCGCTGAGCCCCCCGTTCGTCCTCCCGTCCCCCTCACCAACAGCTTGATCAAAGATCTGGGGTGTGCAGCAATGTCGGCGGATCTGCGAACGCTCGATTGGGTTACTCTCATGCACTCTGCATACTAGCAGCATTCCAGCCGCCCATTCGAGCCACGACAGCTAAATTTTATCTCCCGTTCGGACGTGGACATCCCTCTTGGTCCTCCTGGCGTTCTGGTGTCCTGGTGTCCTGGTCTTCCTGGTCTTCCTGGTCCTCGGGCTGTTTTCGCTGTTGCTGCCACCGCTGCTGCTGGGCTGTTACACTTTCTCTCACGCTCGTCACTTCGTCGCTCTCGTCAATTGGTCTTGAGTCTTGAGTGTGTGTGTGCATTTGTCTCTGCATCACTCTCTGCACCACCACCACTGACTGCCACCGTCGTCACTCCCACCACGAGCTTGCTCGCTCACTCACTCACCCACCACTCACTGCTCACTGCTCACTGCTCACTGCTGTTGCCATCACCCCGGGCTCCGCTACTTTAGCCTCGACTGACTATACCAACTGTACTGTATGCTACTCGTCCGTCAGTCACTCATCGGTCAGTCAGTCGAGCCAGCCAACCAGTCAGCCAACCAGCTGCTGTATTCCAGTCCAACTAGGTTAGCCACTCAGCCAGTTAGTCCGTCCTCCCGCTCTCCCTTCCTCTGCCTCCCTCCCTCTCTCCGATCTTGGCTTCTTCCGTACTGTGTATCGTGGTTGTCTCTCTATACCCCACACTCCTGTCGAGCCACAGAGCTGTCCGGCTCCCGTGATATCGGCCATATCGGGTCCTAAGCCTGCTCTTCCCTCTCCTTATTTGCTGCCCTCTTTTTTCCTTTCGCCGCATTCGACCGGGCAGTCGATTCTGTTTCCTGCAGGGCAATTGCGAGCTAGCCACAGACTGAACACCTCTCGTTCCAGTTCCCCCCTCCTGTCACCACGCGGTTCGCTGCAACACTCCCACTACCATCCAGGTGGTGTCTACTGCTGTTGCTGCTGCTGCTGCTGGTGTTGTTGTTGCTGGCCTTCTCTTCATAATTCAGGTCAGTCTCCATTCTGCTTACTTCTGACCTTCCTTCCCCCTTCTCGCTCCATGGACCCTTTCGGGTCACTCTATGGATACGTTGTAAACTAGTACCTCATAATCCCACCTACCTTATGTGTACCGACCTCACACACCGGCCGCCCTCGCCTCCGCCGCCTTCGGCTTCACGCCGCTAAGATGTATTCTAGGGAGAAACACCGTAAGTCCGTCATTAGGATGGACCCGGACTGTGCCATTTGCCATGCCCCTGCCACCCGCGCCTGCGACTGCGAGGCCAAGGGGCTCGAGGCGGCAGTCCAGCAGGCAGAGCACCGGATGATGCAATCCGTTTACAATGAGATACGGTGAGCTATTTTCAGAACACGCCCCACGTTGGCTGTACCTCAATGTCGACACATAGCCTTCTGCTAGCTCCTACTAATGTCTGATTAGCTCGTGGGTTCGGGCACATGCCCAGGACTATATACTCGAGTACTTTCGACTGCTCACAGAGCGGCGGAAGGCTGCACATAACGAACACATGGACCGGCTAACAGCCACTGCTTATCATTATTACCATGCGCCTCCACATCCAAGTGAGATTCAGGCAGCACAGGCAGGTCTAAAGCGAGGCATCGACGAAGATTGGCAGTCTAGTGTTCAACGGTATCCAGAAGTACTAGAGTATTTCTACGGCTTGGTGGAGATGAATCTTCCTCCAGAGGATGACCCTGCCGTCAAAGATCCACCGTTAAGTGCAATGAACGGGGCGAGAAAGGGACATAGACGGAGCTCGACCATAGCCCCAGAGAGCGCGCACGAGAGGGCGGAGAGGGCGCGTAGCAGAAGGACGCCACCGCCACCGGCTATTGAAAGAAGAACACCCGCTCCTCCTCCGATGCATGCCATCGGAAATCCCATGGCGCCCGCACCACGGTCAAGGCGGCAGGGAGGTTTCCGGCCGCCAACAGCACCACCCCAGAGCTTCTACAACTACCAAATAGGATGACCCATGGGATCCGTTTAGAGAACACCATACCTTCGTAGAACGGAATGGTCCCTTCGGAATTCAACAATTTGAATGAGTCGACTCATCGACTCACCACACTTCGAGTGTTATAAAAGAATTTTGGACGGCAAAAATAGGCTCCTTATTTGTTTTGTTTTTCTGCGCAGCTCTACCGCAAGGCTACTCCATCATATCTTGGATATTGAGAGGGTAGTATCTCACGAGACGACGATTGTACGAGTCGACGACCACGTTCTGCAATGCATTCAGGAGCTGGCTGGGATACAATCCCGGGCCAGGTTCATAATCATTTTGCATAGCGCCGGTACCGTTATCTTTTTTGCATATTTTATTGCAAGGGTCTTTTTTCGTTTCGTTGCCACCTCACTCACCGCTCTATCTTGTAGGTTCAGGGAGCTGAGCCTCTAGATCTACGTATCTCAACCCATCTAGATCCGGACGGTGTTGCAGGTGTTTGATATTATTTCGAATTTGGTTGCCTCTCAGATTGCGGGTATTGGAGTACGGAGTTCAAAGTCACTAATTGATGAACGGGGAAGCGAATGAACGAAGCTCGTCGTAACTAAGTTGTCCGATCGTCCGATATACGAGCCCAGGTGGAGAAGTAATAAGCTCAACCTGCGAAGAGATTGCCAGCATCAAGCAAGGCGTGCGGCTGCTGGTAGGAGGGTGTCTGGGAAAGTTGGAATACGCCTTATGTTAGGCCCTGTCAGATGAGCCAGGGTTAGGAATGGTCTTGTACTACCGATCAATACGTTGACACCCCATGACTATGAGTGCTTCACCAGTTCACAGACAGTGGTAGAGTATGGAATATGCCTCTACCTGACTGTCTACCAGAGTTAGTGCCTCACGGGCGGAGCAGAGTAGTAGATGGAAGAAAAAGTAATTACAATACTCCCCTCCTAGATCTACCGCCTCGTGAGCCAAGTTACGTCCAGCCCTCCGAATCAGTCAATGCTTGTATTACTGGTGTTGGAGAGTGTGAAGTACTGGACGGCATGTACTCCCATACCATGGTCTTTGTTTTATTGGCAACGACAGAGTATAACAAAACGGACACGTGGATGGGGTAAAAGGTTCTAGCCTCGGCTAACCACCACCTCTATCCGTGAGATACGTGCAAGTAAAACAAACGCGAGCAGCTGACCAACAGTCGATGAATTATCGTAGATAGAGAGCCGACAACGTGTTTGTATGCAGAACCAAACAACATGGTAGAGAAACTAGAATATCGCTGACATGTTGATTCCCGTGATCGGGTCCACGTTTCACCTCTGCCAACTTATCCGATGATAGAATGAAAACCAAACAAAAAAGGAGTCAGTCATGATTTATCTATACATCAACTGTCCAGCTACATGGACGCACGTAGGTTTGTGTGTGTACGTATATCAAGTATCTCATGATCGAAAGCAACACTTTATCACTCTATATGCAGCGTACTGTCTCCTTTAGTGGTGATCCACGTACGCACGCACTTCTACTTTACTTTACTCATTCGCCTACCTCTCTTACAGTAACAATGGGCCGGAGAAGGTTGTGAGGAGTGTGTAGGCATGTACATACATACTGTACATACCTATGTATGTCCGTATGCACGTTGCGATTTTTCGGTCTAGCTGTCCCTGCGGATTGGCTGGAAGCAGTGGAACACCAAGCATCTCACATACATATTTTACTTACGTAGGTATCTGCCTCGCTACCTCTCATCGCCTCACCCATGATCTGGGTAACGGAGATTGGATGCGAACGAACATCACGATTCTTTATCTATTTATTTGCTGCACGTACGTACAGTACATATCCACCCCCCTACCCATCTATACGTTGCTGTCTACACGCCTCATTGCACACATACGACGCATGATACCTGGACAAAATCCCATATTGCAAGAGTCCAAATCCCCCAACCGTAATAACTATGTCATACATTGGATATTGGGCAAGGACGCAGATGAGTCTGTAGATAGAGTCTATTGTACACTAGACAAAGCACACGGCCTTGCCCAGAGTAAGATCAGGCCACGATGATGATGCCGCAGTACGCGTCTGCGTCACGCCAAACACCAACACACTTGATTATCGCGTATCCAACTATCTACATACTTAGTTATCTACTTCGGGCTCTCTCTTAATCCACTTACGCACGTACCGTGCCGGACCGTACAGCACACATGCGCAAGTACATAGGTCATACATCATGACCTCTTCACATACACTGTGATCCCATCTACCCGATCTATCTACATACATTATCTTTCCATGTGTCTATAACCTGTACGTGTACACATGGTATAAGTCTGTCTGCACATGGCCACAAGCATGGGAATACCAAGATAGCTCAACCAAGCCACCTATTTACTATTACCTACTAAGTTACCCTCTATCATCTATCCGGAGACTAGTAAAACCATGACAACCAACCCAACCTTAGAGTTCACCTCTATTACCTATCCACACACGAAGAGACACAGAAAAGCTTCTTAAAGATGTAGTAGACACACATACAAATATTCACATGTGCATAGTACAGACATCATGACACAGCGTACTCGAGGCACGCACCAACATATGTGCTGCAGAATATGCATGAGTACCAACATAGGTACCTATATGTATGCAAGTGAGTAGAAGAGGAGAGTAACAACCTTCTCTGCTGTACTACAACGCTGCAAAAGAGATCACGAGACCGAATGGGCGTGCAGCACGCTTAGGCACGTACTACCTACCTAACCGACTGATAACCCAACACTTACATACCTACAGTAGTAACTACCTAGTACCTAGGTATGTATGTATGTATCTATTCATCTACCTAACACACTGCAAGGCAAGGGGGGTCAAGAGGGGGCGAGGGGGGTGGTGAGTTATAGTAATGGCGGCAAGCAGCGCGGCCCAACTTCTCAACCCAACCGACCTCGGATTCGTTAAACGACTGCTTTACCCCTTCTCGCCCCCTCTCCAATCCCCATTTTACTCCCCCACAGAGATCTATCTATATAGAGTAGGTAGGTAGGTACTAGATAGGTAGGTACGTACACCACCGATCAGTCGGGCCCAAGACGTCGTAAATCGATTTTAAGTAAATGGATGATGCGAGTTCGCGTTGTTCGTGGGGTGTTCGACCACGTGTATCACGCGAATTGAACACGGATGTTCCCTCTTCTGAAACGATACTACTACCACTTAACAGTAATTTCCCCGCGGAATCGCGGGATCGATCCGTTCGGGGAATTACATGACGGGCCTTAGCTCAGAGAATGATAGCAGTGCATCAGGCACATCCAATCGTGGTGGTTCTGTCTGGTTCTAATAGTAGAAGGGACAAAGCTGTACAGTTGCTGGGTCAAACAGGAACGACATAGTTACAGAGAGTGGACTGAATATGAAATGGTTTATTTATTCTCGCTGCTAGATCACCACGGTAGCTAGCTAATGCTATAGGAACTCGCCAATACGGAGGCGAGGAAAAATCATGAAACGGCGGGTAGGATGGAGAATATATGGGAACGTTAATTACACGGAAGATGATTAGGCTCTCGCGGTGACGATGACTATGCAAGGGATGTCTAGATCTACACGATAGACCCTACATCTGCCAGCGAGACGCCTTCTACCTTTAGATGGTCAGGCACATAGGCAACATGTGCGCCAATCCGAGACGGGTGGATGATAGCCTTACGACAAAGATCAGGAAAAAGAGTCAGCCGTCTTCGAGTAGACCATTTTCCTGTGGCCAGATTCCCTCGGATGATTTCAAGTGAGGCTTTTGACCTGTTTCGAAATGGAGTAAGGAGAAGCCACAGGGTTCCTAATCTTTCTTCTCTTCTAACGAGGCGTCTTGGAGGTCCGATGTTACGCCCTCAACTTTAGAGTCGGTCTTGTCTCCATTGACACCGTTAGAGGTGGCAGCTCCTGAAGCTTCCGCGGCCTCTTCAGCCTCCAGCTTCTCAATCTCCTTCTTTGCTTTCTCAACGTTCTGGGAAGGGTTAGCAAAAAAGTGTCAATATAATAAAAGGACATTGGCGACCTACTCGTTGCGTCTCTGTCTGCTGATCAGCCTTCCAGTGATCGAGCTTTGCCTTTACTTTCTCGATGACTCCTGGAACATCAGTAGCGCTCATGGGGGGATCGACACCTAAGAAGCTGCAGTCGTCGATGACCGAAGGTGGACAGTTGAAACCACTCTTCTCCGCAGCGACCGACTTCTTGCCCTTCTTTCCTTTCTTAATAGCCGGGAGGTAGTCGTCATCACGGTCTTCCTTTCGCACTAGCTTGGTACCCTTCAAGCCAGAATCGTCAACCTTGCGCGAAGCTTGAGCAGTCAAGCCACTGTCGGCGAGCAGGGGAGCCTTCTCAGCAGAGGTAGATGAAGGGTCGAAGAAATGAAGCAGGCTGTTAGCGCGACGGATCTCCTCAAGGTAGGCTGGGTCGCTGGCCTCTTGTAGCAGCTTCTGAGCGCGCTCCTTTTTCTTCTCCTTTTCAAAGCGCTCGCGTTCAGCTTGGTAGCGCTCTCGAACCTTCTGGCGCGCCTCGCGCTCGTATTCACCGTAGGCCTTCTTCGCGGCGTAGTACTCGTCCTTCAACTTACGCACGGCCTGGAATTTCTCTTGTTGCTCAGCTTGTAGTTTGCTCCGCTCATCGCGCAAGGAATTGAGGTTTTTGAAGGCCTCGTCTTGCTCAGCCTTGATGGAGTCCAGTTCGCCCTGGACCTTGGAGTAGCGGTCACTGAGGGCACGAGATTCGGGGTCATCCATGCTATCCTTGATCTCCTTGATCTTGGCCTTCAAGTCATCGATCCCCTTTTGCGAGTTATCGAACTGGGCAAAGTTCTTGCGCTGCTTGCGCAAGTTGGAGATTTCATTCAAGGCCTTCTTCTCGTCGACAAGCTTCATCAGGCCGCTGTTCACTTCCTTGTCGAGGGCCTCAATCTTACGGTCGATGTCCTCAGCGCTCTTGAAAGCAACCTTGCCACGAGCGTTCTTCTGTTCGGCAATGCGGGATCGGAGCTGTTCGTCGAGGCGCTTAATCTGATCGAGCTTCGAGTTGCGGGCATTCTTGCCCACACCTTGCTTGTTGCGGATTTCATTGGCCTCGGCGATGAGTTCCTGGCGGCGCTTCTGGGTAGGCGACGGGGCATCCTTATTCTTGTTGGGGGTGGCGAGCTCGACCTTGGCCTTGATGGCGTTCTACAGACGAAGGCGTAAGCATGTGCCACAAGCAGTGCAGGCCAAGATCAAGCACTACGACGTACATATTTGGCCATGGAGTCCTGATATTCCTTCTCCGCCTTGGCCAAGTTCTCATTGAACAGCTCGGCATTGGGCTTCTCGGGTTTCTCGATCTTCTTCTTGTCTGCCGCTGCAGGCGCAGCAGCAGCGGCGGCGGGGGCGGTAGCAACGTCGGCCATGGTGGAAGAAGATGCAGCCGCCAATTGTGTTGTGGCAGACAAAGAACGAATAATACCTAGTATATATAGTATATATAGTATACTAGAATGCAAGAGTACGGAAAAGAAGAGGGTAGGGTTACAGCTATGTAAATCCTCTACACTCTGCTGTCAATGTATATAAGAAAAAGAGAGGAGGGAGGGATATAACAGGCCAGAGGCAAGTACAATGATCGGCGGCCTGAAGAGAGGAAGGCCAGATCTCAGGGTCCAGAAGGCTGTCTGTCAGTCCTCAAAAGTGCCCTTAAGTTTTTGGCCCAGCGGATGGAATTTTTCTGGTTGTTCTTGGCATGGATTTGGGGTGCAGCACCACTCCTAATTCTTGACCCTCTAATTCACCAATCAAAAGCCGTCTTTTATGTGGCCTGGGCGTTTTGAGGTGGGGCACTGTCCTGTCCCGCACCTACCTCATACATACTTATAGATAGGTTTTACCGACCTGAATCGGAATGGGAATTTTACCTGAGCCATGCCGCTTTCAGCCTGAGCCGAGCCTGAGCAAGACCCGCTTGTGTATAAGTCAACCTAAATAAATTTGCATAACTTTCAATTACACAACCTCCAAAACGGATTCTGGAGTTAAACGGATTAAATTAGGGACTTTACCTGAGTGACCCCACTTTCAGCCGGAGGCTGCACTTGAGCCCGTCCCGAACGAAACCCCACCTATGCATAAAGCTGATTATAAGATAACGGAGGATTACGGTGGTCTGCCGTGTCTGCGTATCCAAACGGAGCAATTTCTTACTTCTTGGCGACTGGAGTAGTGAGCGACCTGAAGCAACTTCATGAACACTTATCATTTTCACAGCCAACTATTCACTCAATACATAAATCGATGTATCACTAATAGATTCCTTCCAAGTTTCTGCCTTCAAGAGGTACAGCCCGTCAGATCAATCGGAAAATCACGTGTCCCAACCAACGCTTTCCTTCGCCGCCCGTCCCCTGCAGACTTGCAACGCCTTCTAACGTGTCTGGCAATATGATCAGGTTCAGCAGCAAGATGTTTACGCTCTAAGCGCAGGACTTCATCATCAATAGTTGCTGACTTCAAACATCCCGCAGTTGACAGCCAGCGGTCTCGGGTTGTCAAATCATTAACCCACGCATCGCATTTCCATTCAACCCAGTAGTCAACCACCCCATCCCAGTGCTTTCTAGGCGGCCCTTTCTGGTTGATATACAACACAAGGCCATCATTCTTGTGAGCAAGTTTCGCGAATTTTCTAGTGAGTTTCTGGATGCCATGGAGTATAAGACTCGTCCCAAGGATCAAAAGCAAGTCGACATCAAGGGACAAATTATGTTGAATTATCTCTGCGATCGTCTGGGCCCGCAGGTCTAGCTCGTTTTATAGGAGGATGCCTAGTCGGAGAAGTCCTAGCTGTAGTGTACGGCCCCTTCTACTTGTGGTAGGACAAGCTGGACAGGGAGGAAGTTGGAAGTTGCCCATGTGCCGCTGGGCTCCGCAACTGGGACCAACTGCATTGCTGTCTACATTTTATGCACCGAAGCAAACGAATCGATCCATGCAATTGCACACATTCAACGCCTCGAGGCAGAGATGGTTGAAGTGGCGCTGTTGTGTCAGAGGTAGGGTCGGAAATGAAAACACCTGGCCCTTTGCTTACGTCTATGCAAAGGCCTGCTTGCTCTTCGAGGCACTCGATATTCTGCGTATATGTTCTGACGAGTTGGCCACTTTTCAATAGATCCATAAGGAATCAATGCGGTAGGCTTGGCTGACTAGTCTCTGCATGCTCAAATAGTTCAAGGCAGAGTTTGATCAGTGCAGGCCCGTCTGATGGATGGGAAAGAGCCGTTTGCTGAAAGAGATCTCGAGTCTTGACACCGGGTCGATTTAAGTTCAATGATTCGAAGTCCTAGTCCTGTGAGCATTACCGAAACTCAAGGGGTCTTTATTCTTACTGGGATGCCCGCACTGGTACTGATGTCAGCACCTGTGATAGCGATAACTCGATTCGACCTTGCTATCACCTTAGCCAACTCCTCCAAAGTATCATGAGACTCGGCAGTAGTGTGGCAGACAGTCTGAAGCATGGTTGCGGATAGGTGGTGAAATTGGAAGCTTCAGGGGTGGATCGTCTAGAAGCGGTGCTTGGGTAGGAAATCCAGGATATTATCAGATAGGGAGCTTTCGAGTATTTATTCTCGAAGAAGATTTTGATGGCGATGATGATAGAAAGGGGAGGCCTCTCTTCTGTTGGTTGCAACCATCCAGCTTTCAGCACTTGACATGGCCACAAGGAAGCTGAGCTACAAGGGTAGATATAACGGACGACTTCCTGGGAAGTCGTTTTACCTATAATAGGCAGGCGATGGGCTTTTAGTATTTGACTTGGCCTCAAGAAAGCTGGCCTGAGAGGGTATTATGCACCCGGTCGAGGCGTATGACGGATGACTTTCTAGGAAGCCGTGTATTTTAAATGCTTGATAGGCGAGCTGTGGGCTTCTAGTATTTGACTTGGTCCCGAGGAAGTTGGCCTAAGGGGGTATTATGCACTCTATCGAGGCATATAACGGATGACTTTCCAAGAAGTCGTTTATCCTGGACATCTGATAGGCGAGATTTGGGCTTCTAGCACCCGACCTGGCCTTGAGGAGGTGGCTAAGGAGGCTGTTTGGCATCACATCGAAGTGTATGGCGGATGACTTCCCAGGAAGTCGTTTATCATAAGTATTAAGCCTTTATAGGCTGACAGCAAATATTTGGCTTAGACGATGGCCAAGGAGGTAACCAATGTAGGCACACTCGGCCGGCCATTCCATTGAGAGCATGTCCCACACAGCGTTTGCGCGAGCAATACCCACAACAGAACTGGCTGTGAGGGAAATCGGAAGGAAGCTGATAGCTAAATAGTACATGGTTGTAAAGTCAGCAAAACGGTACATTATATATGGCAATAAGCAAGTTTTCGCACAATCAACTTGGTTGGTTAGCTCAGTTGGTTAGAGCGTCGTACGTTGCGCTTGACATTCCTTTGCTTAATTAACAATAAAAACTAACCTGCCCTAGGTACTAATAATGCGAAGGTCATGAGTTCGACCCTCATACTGACCAGATTTATCTTTTTACAATTTTTGTAATTACGGTTACACTATTTAGATAACCCTGCTTTTCTTTTATGTGGGTGACAAAAGGCAAGTAAGATGTGTAGTGAGTTCTGCGTCGTTTTACATCGAGTTATAACCATCATAATTTTTTAATAATGCCTTCGTTTGATTCTTAGCATTTATCCCTCACGAGTTCCTAATTCTGATCCCAAAGCAATACAGTAGAGAAAATTGACCTAGGGTAATTGCGTCTGCCCCGCCAACATTTGGACCCCGCGAGAATGGGATCAGTATAGAATATAGACTGGTACATAGTATGATATTGTACTAGTACGTTCAAGACCAGTACGATTTCAAGGTACAGAATAGCACCAGACTAGGACCATCCCAACTATGGACCAGTACGGAGGCGACCCAGTCCCGATATCATACCAGTCTTAACCCAAAATACGTACTGATCTTGACAGGATTGGTACAGTTTGAACTCACAGAATGGCACAACGCTGACCGGTACAAGGGGAACCTGGGGACTGGTACGATAATCGAACCGGTTTGGGTTTGAAAACCCGAATACTACTGAAGGCCCAGTACCATTCTGAGCTTCGCACCAGTTCATTGTTCGGATGGGGGGCCGCGATTGGCATGAATTTAAGTATTTTTAAGGCTTTGGGACATTCCTGACACAAGTACAGAAACACCGTTTCGGCTTCGTTGCTTGACATGGACAATTCCTTCCTAATCTTATCCCATATCTGCGCTCGGTGCCCAACTCCCTTTTCGTTAGCGGTCTTGTGGAGGTAAGTAAATATTGTCCAATGGGCATGCCTACCGAATGTAAGCCTGACCAACGCCTTCAGATCCGAGCCGCATTCGGTTCGCCAAACTTTGGTGACGATGCATTATGCAACTCGGTTTGCTTCTTCCTGGGGGGCGCATTGCTGATAGTCGTCCAGTCTTCCCCCCTTGCAAGAAGATTAATGAGCTTCTTGTCCTCCTCCGGTCGCCATCTGCTACCTGGCTGCGGTGCAGCACTTCTGTTCGACGCTTGGAGGAAGACGAAAGGCATTACGGTATGCAGTCGAAAAGAGGGTTTATTGGTCGAAAAAAATAGCCAAGATGAGATAGCATGTTGTATGTTGTTTTTCTATTCCTATATTTATTTTATCTGCTGACTTCAAGTGTGGCGAATGCTACCTTAGTACGTTACTATAGGCTGATTCCGTACCCAGATCTAATTTTGGACCCCGGGCCGTTTCCGTACATCAAGTCTCGAAATGCTGGTAGACGCCTCTGGTCTTGGGGTCGAGGCCGAATATATAATACTACAAGAATATTTATACAGAAAACCTGCTATCTTTCCCCAAAACGTGATGCTAAGACTTCATTGTACCACAATCACTTTAGCCCACCTTTTTTTTTTATCCCAACGCAAAGAAGATATGCTGGCTATTCTTCCCGCTCTCTTGATTGCTGGCGTGGCAGGTTCAGACATTGCTCTTACGGGATCTGCTGGCATCGGCCTCGAGATCGGAACAATCACGAATACTGATGATGGCTACGGTTATTTGACTGGCTCCGCCGTTTCGACTATCCTTCTTTCGGCTTGCCTGCCAACTACCACTCGAACTTATACAGTTCCTGTCAACTCCCCATGCACCACACCTGGAGCTAAATAAGTTCCAGGAAAATAGTTAGTCATCCAGTAGGTGTCCCAAGTGATGCTTGTTACAGTCACACGACAGCTTTGCTCTTCAACGAGCAGAAACGGCCTGCAGTTGACTGGCTCAACTTTCTCGAGCTCGTCAGCTGCACGGTCCACAATCAGATCTTTCGGGAACTCGCTGCCTTACCCAGCATCTGGGGCTCCGTCTGCTCCGTCTGGTGCTCCGTTTGGCTCTGGCTGGAGCAGCATGGTATCTTGCAAGACCAGCACATCGCTACACCCATACAGCGGCCCAGATTGGATTCATAAGTCTAGCAGCCCACTTCGCCCAACGCCTACGACGATTACCAGTTCAAGAGCAAGCTCGGCTCCTACTCGGACTAATATACCGATACAGCTAGCACCCACAGAATCAAAGGGCTTGGGGCAAAGTGTCTTGTTTCAACAGGCCTGGTTCGCCTTATCGATCACCATATCTACTATTTTGTTTTCCTGTCTCTAAGTCTCGAAAGCACACCCTTGGTCTTCTTGTGTCGGATCTATAGGCTTTTAATTTGAAGGACACTCAGTTTGTCGGTATTTCAGAATAGTTAGTTATATTATGTAGAATCAAGTCTGTCTAGATCGTTTCTGTGGCTTCTCTATATCTATCTCCATTTTCCTTTTGCTATAGGCTTAACTGGGACTATGAACCCCTTTTCCCACGACTCTCTGATGAGACCCAATGCGTTTTTCCTCATCTGTAGTGCACTCTCTAACTCAATGCCTCTAGTGTTGAAAACTTCTCTATTAAGCATCCGCTTAGTAGCTGATGCAACAACAAGGGGACCACAGCTAGAACTATCAAGTTGTTGTGAACAGTTTTGCCATAAAAATTGCAAAAATTGATAAATCTGGTCAGTATGAGGGTCGAACTCATGACCTTCGCATTATTAGTACCTGTGGGATGTTAGTTTTCATAGTCAATTTAGCAAAGGAATATTGAGGGCAACATACGACGCTCTAACCAACTGAGCTAACCAACCGGTTGATTGTTAAGGGTGCGAGGTTAATTCAAGCTGTGGTATTGCCGCGATCGGCCCTATTGTTTGGATGAGTTAGTAGACCAATCATGGGCATATATGGTCACCAGTCACGCTGTTGGGATGGATGCTCGGAAACCGTTTTATTCAGCAAAGTCTGTGTCGGTTTATGCTTGTCATTTCACATTCTTCGAGGTTCTCCTAGTCCCATGGCAAGATGGATGCGGATGGTCCATCTTTTGCACATTAAGCCTTCTTTCTGACGATTGATGATTCTAAAGCAACAAGTTCGTCTGAAAACCATCATGCTAATAAAGACGCGCCACTTGTCCGATAATTCTAGAAAATCTCGAGTTTGAATTATGCAACAATGTTTGTGGTGCATCAAACTCCATCAAATGGCCATCTTCGAGTAAAGCGGCCTTATCGTAACGGATAATATGCGTCAGGCGATGCATCACTGCGATGACATCTTGCATGATAGCCTCCGTCTTGGTGTCGACACTGGTTGGTTTCATGTCAGTAGCTGCGATTAAATGCTTGAAATGATAAACCTTACCTGCTCGTTGCTTCGTCGAGTATCAAGATCCCGCTATTCCTTACCATCGCTCTTGCAAGACAGAGCAGCTGCAGGTGTGAGCGGCTCTGGGAGACTTCTTCGGCTCAAGACATTGAGATGAACGATTATCGTCCTGCAGTTCGTACCGATTATCGTCCTGTAGTTCGCACCCGACCTAAACCTAAGCGTAAACATCAACGGAAGCAGAAGGCGAGAGATAAGATCAACGCCTCAAGGTCTCTAGCAAAGAGGAGTTCGGCTTTGACAACTTTCATCCCGGATCCTCCGGGTGTTGACCCTACCAATACTAGCCAGCTCATGTTGCTGGCGAACAGTGCTCAAATGATGGCAATGGATAGATGTCGGGGAATTCCGACGTGATGCCATCATTGAAGCTATAGCACAGGTTCGACGTAGCAATCCAGATCGAGAATGGTTTTTGTACAACAAAGATGGTCGTGGCATTGCTTTAGAGGATTGCCCTACCCACGAAGATGACTTTATCTGTCTGGATACAGATTCAAGCGGCTTCCCAGCAGTGTACATGTAATTGTAATATAAGAATTCACCCAGTTTGTTGGCGAGTTAAATTATGGCGCGGAGAGTGTGCTAATGTATTCAAAAATGATTTTTCTGCCAGCGTCGATTGTGTGCGCGATATGTGGCTTGTGATGAATGATATATGTGTTTCCTCGATATACCTGATGTAAAAGGCACGAACTCTCAGCCCGGACAGGTCCAATTAATAAAGGAGTATTGCACTTAATGAGGTATGAGCTGAGGCCAACCCTAGGTACAATGTAGGTAGACACCGAGAAAGCTGATTCACGGCGATGCGGAGAGAGAAACGGAGGTGAGGGCCGATTGCTGACCGTTCTATTTGCATAAGATGCATGCACAAAAAATCCGGCTGGGGCCTGATCTAGAACTGAGTTTCCCCTGAGCAAAAATGGCGTTGCGCTAAGCCCTATACGATGGGTACTTTGAAAAGCGGTAAAACCTGGTACCGGACAAGTACTCTAGGTTAGCTACAGTACATCTATAACAGGTACTTACCAAGATACATGCAGGTACCTACCATAGTATCTAGATAGTGGGGACCCCAGCGGCTGGCGACCCCCTGCAACGCTACTGGAATTTTTTGACCTGAGAGAACAAGGCTGAGACAACCTCTCTGGTCATTATTGTCTGGTCATCAACCTTGCTGCAGCTTCCTTCTTTACGCAGATTACCAAACAACCCGCTGTCCCAACTCTCTAGTCTCTTGCCCTGCGTGAATACGGTTAATCGAATAGTTCCTGCGCGGAGTGATCCCGATCGGTGCGACCATGGCGGACTCGGAGAACGTGAATTCGGAGGCGAACGAGAGGAGCATAGTGAAGGCCTGGCGCGCATGGCGAACGGCCCACGAGATGGTCCAAGACCGGGTATGTCGAATTGATGCCAGACACCAGCTGTAAATATGTGCAAGAGAATTACTGATGGACTCAGGGCTACTTACTGGCGGAGGAAGAGGTCAAGATCTCTCTCGACGCATTCAAAGCACAATACACTAGTGTAGATGGGAGTGTCTCGTACGTGAACCTTTGACATGGTAAAGTCTCTGACACGGAGCGTATCCTGGCTAATCAGAGTTCCATCCAGCCGCGAGAGAATGAAGTTCTCTGCCCGCCCGAGCGATGAAATGACGAAGAAATACACACCACCCGCAACCCCCAGCAACCCCGACCCGCAGCCAGATGTCGGTACTATCTGGGTTGAGTTCAACGACGATACCAGCGTGGGCGCCGAGGCTATGCGAAAATTCGCCAAATTCTGCTCGCACGAGCACTATAGGACCGGCATGATGATTCTGAGTGGCAACGTCTCCTCTGCTGCCAAGAAGGAGATCCCTAAATTCGCCCAGTGGACCAGCATCGAGTGGTTCCTCGAGGAAGATCTACTCATCAATATCACCCATCACGAGCTCGTACCCCGACACGTCATCCTAAGCAGGGAAGAGAAGACAGCGCTTCTCAAGCGGTACCGCCTTAAGGAAACTCAGCTTCCTCGTATTCTTCAGCGAGATCCAGTCGCCAAATATTTCGGTATGCGACGCGGACAGGTCGTCAAAATCATCCGTAGCAGTGAAACGGCCGGACGTTACGCTAGTTACCGGTTGTGTGTTTAGAATAAAAGTGAAGAATACCCAGGAGCGGAAGAGAAGAGAGGGGAACAGAAAAGCATTTGCAGAGTACGGCGTCTAACGCGGATGACAATGGAAATTTCCGATGGTAGGGTGGCGTTTAGGTTGTATAGCTCGAAGGGCTTCCTTGATGGCTTTTTGGCCCTGATGGAGCCTTCCCGACACAAGTTTGTATTTAATTCACCGCAATACGACTACTTGGAGTTTCTTGCTTAGTTTTCCGATTGGTGCGAGATATTTTATTGTGCGACCAGATTGAGAAGCGCCGTATGTTCACAAACGTTTTCTTCCATACTGGGACCTGTGACAACAGGTAATCGAGAAATTTGAGTATACCAGACAGTACTCTCTTTACGATATCCAATGACTCGTATGCGCATCCAGTCTCGATGTGGCCAATGATCACAAAATGTTTCCCCTCCCTAACACGTATATTGAGACGGGGTGATCATAAGCAACATCCCCTAGAAGCATGAAGTAGAGAGCTGATCTAACGCATAGCAGTCGATGGAGGCCGAGTTACTATACTCGAATTCGCGGTTTTATGAGACCAGTAGATGATCCTTCCGAGTGAGACTGCTATGCGCTGAGCGGACTCAGCATCATTCCCGACTCGATGGTTAAACCCGATTTCTGGCTTTCCTATTATTATGCCAGCATCCACTTCAACTTACCTCTTCTTGCTTCGTGAGTACGATATATCATATCAAAGATACTCCTTACCAACACCTACCTCATCCATAAAGATACTGTCCTGTGAACGAAGCCAACACCGGGTTGAGAGGATACTTGAATCAAAACCACGATGATATAATAAACTAGAATGACATCTCTTCCCTAAATTGCATCGACACCCAGCTCTTCTCGACCCAAAACTATGTTGGAGACGAACCCCTAATTACAGCTTTTGTCTAGCTGCGTGTGCTGAGACAAGAGTATGAATCCACGTACGCGCCATATCAATTATCTATCCACTTACAAATATCTTGAGATACTCGGGACCCTTATCACGGCGCCAAATAACGCGTCGATCGTTCGATCAGTAGATTCCTACACTACGGCGGAAATGATATCGAATCCTCTATACATACTCGTATATTGGCACTAGTACATGTATATTTACTACTTGACCTTCGGGATAACATGCCGATTATATATGTCCTGATAACTTATACTGCAGATTATCTTGCAGTATCCGATCGTATGCGATATCCAGGGTTTGGTTTGCCCGTTAGGGATATAACCGTATAACCGTCATCCAGTCGAGTTGTCATCTTTGATTTATTCCCATTTTCTCATTTACCAATACCTCCTGTATTCAAGCACTTGTGTGTAATCTATAGCATTTCTACCCACTCACAACTATCTAAAACGAATAGTGAGTGAGGCAGCTTACATACGTGAACTTGAAGGCGGCACGTTAGTGGAATTGGATTTACTTGTACGGACGCACGGACTCAACATAAGGCAAGTATGACGCCCAAGTCCGATATGAGAGAGAATTCCAAATCCAGCCAAAGTACCTCTATTCGTTGATGTGGCGTCGAAAGCGGACAAACCTTCCTCTCCCACTTCTCGTCTCACAAATGCAGATACAATTGGCCAAGAACCTTACCCGCTGAATCGCTATGTCTGGTAACAGATAGACGGGACCAGAAAAAGAAACCGGTGGAGTCATCGTCCGTATCATCCACGTGTCTACCAAGCTATTCAGTCACTAGAGACAGCAAAGCGCGACGCGGCGGCACGGCACAGCTCGCTACCTCACATGTACGACTCAGACAGGGCTGCATAATGTAATAGTAAGATATCGGCAGGAATTGGGGACCCGGAACCTATGTCAAGGCTGCTCGCTCACTCATCCACTGTCTTGAGACAGATACCCCTACTATGTAAGTATCTAAAAGCACCTAGCTCGCGAAAACCAATAGTGCTATTATCGAACTCAAGCTCTCTAAACTACAACTATATGTATACTACACCAGATAGAGTAGCTCGACTAGGTCCCGGATTAGTGTCCGTTCCAGCCAGCCAGTTCATGCTCAGGGTCTAGCCTAAGTAGTAAGACGTCTACACGACTGTATGTAAGTAAGCACCGGAGATTTCGATAACGGCGGTATCTTCCGACATCGCTTTGGTCAATTTTATCTACGGCCCAGGCACCAATTGACAGCTAAATGTCAACTTTGACGAGGATTCACATATTCGGATACCTTCAGTATGGTTTTTGTACGCATAACCAATTAGAAGAGATGGATTAATATCACAGAATAATCTTTTTCTATTTCATGCGTGCTGTTTTCTGATCGTTATCACTCGTACATGTAGCTAATTAGTTGACCACCAGCCTTCTCATGCGTGCCACGCAGTATATAAACAAAAAGTACCAGTTGGGGGGGTATCTATAAATCCAGTTAGGAAATAGTCGCTCCGTAGCGATGGCAGGTCTAACCAGACGAGCAACGATGTGAAGAAACCCTTTCCGGTGCCGTAAAAGTATCAGTTCACTCCCGATACCCTAAATCATCTCTTCCGTCTTCCACCCTCCAGAGCATAATTTTCCGCTGTATTCCCATAGCTCTTTTATCCTGAAACCCAACATCTCTCGCTAGTGGGGAATAACGCAGTAGGGAAAAAGCACGTCTCCGGATAAAACCCCTGTCCTTCGTGCTGCTCGTCCTGTGTATCGAAACCAAAAACGCCGTGGTGACATCTCCTCTACACCAATTCCATAAGAACGAATCCGTATCCCAGCATGGAAACCAAACAATCCATTGCAAACGCCCGACACCCAGCCCAGATTGCGTGAGTTTTGATAGTATGTATATACATAAATGGGCAAACTTGTGATACACTTATGGTAGATTCAGGCATTAACGTCGTAAATCTAACCAGATCAGAGACCGATTGTGACGGCCTAACAGTGGCCGAATTATAGTGGAGGTATGGTGATCGCGTAACAAATAGGTGGAAAAAATAGTAGTGGCGGAACCTCGAGTTATCTGAGTAAGCCTCCAGCATCAACTAAAATCGGACCGCCCCGATACGCATCCATTTCGTAAGCTGGCTCGTGAGGGTGTTGAGGTATAGGCTGTAGCTCGGTGCCAATAGGGGGGGACCTGGCACGCCGCGACTGGAAGGGGTGAAAAAGACCGCCCAAGTCGTGTAAGAGCGTTTGAGAACCTCGTCGAAGTCCAGAACCACTCGCGGTCATGGTTGGTGATGGCGTCACACGGTAGGGAGACAGTGGATCCTGGCTCGAGTTGAAACTGTTTCGAGTGCTCCTCAGAGTCGTATCGCTCGCCTCAGAATCCAGTAAACCTCCAACGTCCAGAAAAGATACCCGCCTCGGTGTATTAGTCGAGTTGCTCTGATCAGAAGGTACTGGCGGATTAGAAAGAATAGGGATTTCCCTTCGCGCGGGGGTCATTGTCTGATGCTGGTCAAATTGCCAATTGTTCATACTGTTGATTGACCTTGATGTCGTATCCTCCTCTTGATCAAGATACCTCGGATTGACATTGACACCCAAGCCTATGTCTCTGACCAAGTCTTCATCACTCCCCCAATGCCTGTGGACCGTCGGGCGCCTCGAGGATGTTCGTTCAAGAGAGTCGCCAGCAATAGAATCCGCTCTGTACTTGACTTTCTTGGTACCTCGATCACGTACGAAAGAACCGAGTACCAACGCGTTTGCAGCTGTGGTTGCAAAGAGCAACTCAACTGATGCTACGAGAGATCGCGTCTGTTGGCTGCCATGAGAACGGAACACGTAAACTATTCGATAGATGGTTGTGGCAACGGGACCCAAGCTCAAGGAAAACAACAAGGTAAGCTGGAACTTTCTTTTTGGGCCCATGTTACTAGTTAAAATGATAGGCACGGGGAAAATGACCAAGACAAGATCGGTCATTATGTTAGACGTGGCCATGGTAACCAGCTGGACGTAGCCTTGGCGGCACTGGCCGCCGGGGTCAGGCAAAACCTGCCAATAGCGATTGAACGGCCGGCATTCCGTCAGACTCGTCGCGACAATAGCTACAAACGTCAGGAATAATATACCACGTATAATATTCAGTGCAATGTCGTAGGATTTCCTCCAAGAGGTGCTCGTCAAACGCTTGAAGAAATCAAGTACGGCAAGCTTGAGAATCCAGAGCCTAAAAATCGAACACGGGTTAGCTCGAAAACTGGTCAAAATAAATTCGGAGTAATTCAGAGACTGTAAACTTCGATTCTAGTTCCACTCGAGCGACAGCGCGTAGAGTCCCAATGGAACTAAAGGAGAATGTGGAGTAGAGCATGGAGTGATAAATCCGAGTCTCGGCGTGCTTGGTGAGAAAGAACAGGACATACGTTGCAGCATACAACACACGGCTGGCTATAACAAGGCCACTTGCAATGGACTTGTGTCTTTTCTCCGTCTCGGTCAATGGCCAGGTAAATTGAGCATTGTTGGTACCCCAAAGCAACACGACATGGACGAGGCCCATGCGAATGAAGAGGGGGACGATAGCAAAGGTGACGGTCCTGTCCTCCCGAAAGAGCTTCTCGGATCGGATGAATCGACCGGCAACACGTAATAGAATGATGGTGGCACAGAAAAGGGTGATCCACCAGCAGACGAGGAGCGTGGGCTTGTCGTCGTCCGAGGTATGTAGCGGCGGTGGCGTTGAATACAGCGACATGGTGTCCTTGGTCAGGGGTGGCCACGCCCGTCAACCTCCGTAGAGGGGACGAGCGGGGGGTTCGCAGTCGTCCCCGGGGACTGGCAGACGTGAGGATAGTTCCTGTTCCGGTTGAATGGCGAGGTTCACCGCTACCTGGCGCAACACGGCGTTGCTGAGAGCCAAACGTTGGCGCAATGAGTCGACAAGGTGCCGGGAGATATCGTCCTTCGCTCTTCACTGTCCACTGCAATTCGAGTGCACTCTGCGCCTAAAACGTCCTGGAAATTGCAGTGGAAAACTTTGGCGGCTTTCCTATGGTCTTGCACCGGCAACAGTAAGGTCGAGTATATGTGGTGCATATGCATATGCATATATGATAGTCTCAGCGCGAGCTTCCACCTCTCGTAGCAATAGACCGCGTGTACTATGACGATATGTAGATGACGGCGATGAACTGTACATGGTAAGAAAGGAAAAACAACGGTGATGTTAGCAATGTTGATCGAAGAAGCGAATAGGATGCGACGACGAGGGCGCAGCAGCGGCAGCGACACGACCGACAAGGACGATCGTGGCAGTTGAGACGTCGCAAATCCACGAACTCGATCGAGCTCGATGAGAGAAAGGTCGGACGAGGTGAGACAAGTGGGTAGCGAGATGCGCTGAGGGTAGTAGGCGAGGAGGTACCTAATAATCCAGTCTTGGGGATTCAACCTCCCGCCGCGACTGATCCTGCTGCTGCTCCTGCATCTGCGGGCTGCTGTACTTACACTAGCACACTGCCGCAGCAGGTGTCTATCTCCTTTAGCGTTGCGGGAGAGGGCCTGAAAGAGGGCTTCGAGCCGACCAAGCACGACGTCGCACCACCTCTGATAGCAGTGATAGGTAGGTACCGTCTGAGGTACTGAGCCAATGACGGGGTTCTGGAGGGGGTGATCGGTACCGATACTCCAGGGCAGACTAGGGTCTTGTCCAGGGGACCTACGTCTGCTGGCTACCTCTGTTCAGGGAGAACGAACCCAGCCCGAGCCAGCCCCAGTTGTCTTACACACCTGCAGTTGGACGTGGGCTGCGAGTGCTTGTCTCCCCACATCGTCGAATCCATCGGGATGGAGCCCTTCCAGCGTACAGGTCCCGCTACTTTGGTTTGCCATGCCTATAGCGAGAGGCTTAAGGTATTGGGCTGTACCTCCGCCACTTACAGTACCAAGATCGCCGTTACTAGGCTGTCCCACTAGGTACTATGCCAACGCTGGCGCTAGTTAGCTGCACTAATTCAGTAGATGTACAAGCCCTCGAGGCCCTGACACAGCCAAGTCTGCTAGTTATCGCCAAAGATAACAATGGCTTGATTCTGGCCACAGCTTTTGTCTACAACATTGTACCTAGTCTGCCTAGGCTATCTGCTATCTTTGCAATCCGACCGGACCGCCATGGTAAGACGAGGGCGGTCTTAGATTCGACGCTACCTACACTGTCATGTTTACATATGAAGACCGGGCTTTAATGGTGCACACGTGGAATGGCCTCGCTGCGATTCTCTGATCGAGATTGTAATGTACTACCTTTCTATTGCCTCATTTACTTCCACATGTAGAGTATACGTACTTGCTATCTACGTATACTCAGTACTGTAAGTAGGTATAGTATCGTGTACTAACCCCGGTTTCGTGCGACAACACCATGAGCAGAAATCCCAAACACTCGGATTGGCTCTTTCTCTTGCGGTGAGAGAAAACCGCCATCCATGCATGTCGTGCGGCTGCGTGTCGTTGGTTGCTGTTAGACGAAGCTCGGTCATGGGGCAAGCTCCTATCAGAATCCTCGTGCGGCTAATACTTTCAAGTTGTAAGTTTACCAGGTGTGGTATAGATGTATCGTACCTGGTACTGCGAGAAGTCTTACCGCACTGCTACATTACATGTCCGCACTGCACCAGTGGGCAACTCGGTTCAAAACCGAGTCGTGGTCTACATGGAGTGTAGTGCCCGACTTGGAAGAAAAGAAGAGGGAAACGAGAAGTGGAAGGAGAGACACCAGCGACGAGCCGCTAAAAGAGAAAGCCATGCCAACCTTCGCTTGTCAGGTATGTGTCTATCTATGTACATCAACCACTCACTTTCGAGCCTAGACGAGCCGTTGCCTCTTTCAGCAGCTGAGTCCGCCCGTCCCGCTTGTTGTCTCCCGTTGACTCGCTTCGATTGCTGCCGGCCGGTACGGGTGGTTGACCTACCACGTACATATAGGTATGAGGGCTGTACGGAGTACTCCAGATCGAAAATACCTGTACATACAGCAGTACCGGTATACGACTGCCTGCTATATAAGCTGACGGAACAATACTGTATAGATGATCGTTTCAAACATCGGACTACTGATCGGGATGCGACCAGCCCACCAATCATCGCCTTGGCTATAAATACCTCCTATTATACATGTAAGTGGAATTAATTGATTCTTAATGATAATCAACAAGTCCTCAGAGGGCACGGCTCTTGCCCGCATCCTCCATCACTAATGTACCTATGCCGCTGTACTGGAGGTTGGAATACATACATGTAGGTTAAAATAGGTTTATTTATATGTTAACTGCACGTGTGATTCGCAGACGAATGAGGAGTGAAAGCTCTCGAAAAGCCACCACGGGTCCCAAGCCAGCAGCAGGGCAGGGGAGACTACAGCTCGCTCGCCTAAAATGTACAAAGTCGGCAGAGGCGCCCAGGCCACTGCAGCTGATTGATTGATTCTCGTCAGCAATGCATCAGCTCCTCCCTGGCTTTCTTGCGTCACCCCAAGATTCATCCTCCATACCGGACATGTGAATGGCTTTGGTGTCAACTCCCCGTCCCTCATTGGCCCTGGCGCGACTCAACATTGTTCCAAGCTACTGGAACTAAGAGTCATGGATGCACATTGTACATTGTATTCGTCTGCTGCCAGATCTCAGTTGTCTGACTCGCCATGTCTGGCCATGCCTATTCATTATCACCCGCTAACGACATTGAGAAAAGCGTGTTCTGGCATACATATAAGTATGCACTACTAAGTGTCTTAGATTGAATCACGGTGCCAGTTGACTAATATCAAGGGAACCGGGAACCGCTCCGTCGCTGAAATATCGATGCACCGCATGTTGACTATTGCTGGGTCCCGGACGCCCAACATCATCCCGTCAACACCACGCGCGATGGTTACCATCAAATCGCATTCCTAACTACTCGACAATTGTCCCCCGAGGTAAACAACCAAACGACACAAATGAGGATGGGTCTGCATTTATTATTCCCACCTGGCCGTTGAGCCATCATGTTCGTGTCAGTGACAAGGCAAAAGCCCCCACGAGCAAGGGCAGTCGATAAGCATCCTGGTTGCAGTATGGGGGTCGCCTGGTCCGGGCCAGCCCAGCGTTGGACAATCCACGCAAGATCCAGAACCCGACCACCGGGCAGTAACTAGAGGGGAATACGGAGAACTTGTGACGCTGGAGATTTCTGACAACCCGGTAGTTTATCTCCCTGGCGTCCCCCGCTCACAGTCCATACACCTCCCAAATCTACAGCTGGGTCAAAGCTGGGGTAATTATGGGATGATTGACCACCAGGTAAGTGGATAATCTGACTGGCCACAGGAATTTGGCATGGTTGACGTAGTAGGTACAATATGTAAATGTTGGCCATGACATACCTGCTGCAGCGCTGTTGCGGATGTATATGTATGTATGCAAATGATGACAATTAGTTCTCCCTTCCGACTGCCGAGCCATGGGCGAGGAATCAAATTTGAATTGGGATTGGTGGCAAATGCTTATCGCCCTACACAATACCTAGCTAGCTGTAGGCTGTCGGTCGTCGTGCATCACGCAAATCATTCTGTCAGAGAGCATTGGACAGACATGGATTACCAGGGTAGGCAGGCAGGTATTTGATTTTTGCGATCGACACCAGGTACCTACGTATGTCCCTAATCAGCCTCTCAGCCTTTTATTCTTCTTGTTATCCTAGTACATCACCGTTATATTATATGTATTATCCATCAGAGGTTGCCTCTTTCAGCATTGTTATATCTACAACCTGCGCCTACAACAGAAGCAGGCTGCGTATAGCCAACCTAACATGCAGAGCTTCGTCGTCTGTTGCACCAGAAAAGCGGCATCGCTCACCGACAAGCTCGGACAAAGACCCGGCGTTGTGGACGGCATGACATGATCTTTCGCTTTCATGCAATACATAGACCGTTCATATAGCCCATACACAACCGCTCTTGGCAGTTCTATTACGGCTATCTCCAGTAGGTAGCAGATCTCATTCAGGCCGTAATAGTTTCCGTTCACCGCCAGCCGACCACCTCTCAACCTCTCCTCGCTCGCCTAAACGTGGTTACACATCAAACGACCATTCACCTCTTGGCACCTCTTGGCATCTAGCCGTATATAGTAATTAGTGGGGAGTATTTAGAGATCACTTAACAGAAAGTTTTTTAGTTAGGTAATTTCGCAAAACTATACTATATTGGGAAAAAAGCAGATAACTTTTTAATTACTTTTTTTTTGCAGTGAGTATTTAGCATAGTTTTAACTTTTTATAAATTTGTGATAATTTTTTAGCGAGTTTTTTTTTTAATTATATATTTTAGCATATATTATAATGCTGCCGCAAAAAAAGCTTTAATAGCGCCGTATAGCTATTAAAAATAACAAATATACTGCTAACAAGTTTAATTATAATCGTGCTAAATTTTTTAAAGCTTAAAAAGCAAATAAACAAAAAAACTTTAAAAATAGCAATAAATAGCACTTTTATTTTTTTAAGTATTTTATAAATGTTTATTTATATTAGCTTAAAAAATTAAACTATTTAATTAACTTTGCTGATAAAAGCATAATTTTAATAAATTAGCACTATTTAGCAGCGAAAATTTTATTTTTAACGAGAATTATATAGGCATAAATAACACACATTAATAACGTTTAAAATAAAAAAGCCTAGCTTTATTAAAAACTAGTAAAATTAAGGAAAATTACCTTAAGTTTTTATTAAATACTCGTTTTAATTTAACTATATTATTTTTTAACTTTAATAATTTTTTTGCTGAAATTTTTATTATTAATATTAGTTTTGCTAGCTAATATCGCGAAAAATAAAGCGATAGCAATAATAATAGCGAAACTTTTTAATTACTTGCAAAATTCTCAGTAAATATTCCGTTTAACTTTTCACGTTTTACGCTTATACAAATATTAGCTGCTTTTAAAATTTCCGGAAAATTATCCCGGAGCTTTGTATATATATTTATAGTTATTTATAGCGTTTAAATATCTCTCTGGCCACTAATATATAATAATAAAGTTATATATATTATTTAAAAAAAAACATTTATTTCGGATATTACAGCTAAAGCTATGGCTTAATATAAATTATTTAGCTATATTTATTTACTAAATATTAATATATTATTAGCTGCAATATTTGGTACGCCGTATATTAATACCTTAGCGAACAACATGTTTTTTTTTAAACAAAACTATTAAGCGATGTAAATATAAATGCAGTAAAATATAGCATTGTAAACAGCTCGATTTAAAACTTTTTAATTATCGAAATAAAATAAATAATAAGTATTTAAATATATTTACTGCTTAAAAAAAATATAAAAATCATGCAATTTTGAAAATTTTCGCTAAGCAGCACTAGCTTAAGCAGCCGCAATTAACGAAAATTTTAGTAAAAAATAAGCGTGTACTTAATAAATAAACTTTTAAATTTTTAAAATAGCATTATTTGCGCTAAACGAAATGTTACCACTTAATTGCGCTATTACGTTTATTAAACGGCAAAAGTTTTATATAAATTAAACTAAAATTTTATAAATATTTATTATATTTTAGCTAATAATATATATAAATTATAAGCGGCCAAAATAAATATTTAGTTTTTTGTATTAATTATAAACGTTTTAAAAATAAACATTTTTACTGTAAAATGCTTTTTCGATTTAATAAATATTTATTGCTTTTAAAAGCTATATTTATTAAATATTACTACAAATAATTATTGTTATTAACTTGCTAAAATATTTATAGCAATACTAGCAAAAAAAAACTTTGTAATATATAAAATTTAATTTAATATTTATAAAATACTTTTTAAATTATTTAGCTTAAAATTATTATAATTAAACTTTTTTAATAATTTATTTAAACTATAATGTTAAGTTTTAATTTTAAATATTTAATAAAAATGTTTTATTAATTATTTATAAAAAACATATTTACTTTTGCTATTTATTTACAACTAAGCTAGCAAATGCAACAAATGTTTATATACGCGCTATATAAATTTATTAGCAAAATATGCCCGATAGCACAAATAATAAGTGATATTTCGCTAATGTTTTATTAAATATTTAGCTAATATTTTTGTTAAATTAGCTAGTTTTATATATAGTTTTGCATATGTTAAGTTTTGCTAACAGTTTAATAGTTTAATTGCAGCAAATGTGCATGCTAATTTTGCTAATAAAAACTGGCAATATTATATATTTTAAAAATAACAGGCTATACACTTGCTTTTTAGGTTAAACCGGCTAAAGTTTCGGTATAAATAGCAAAAAAAGCATCGCTATAACTTAAATAAAATAAATATTTATAATATACTTGGTTATATTTTTAATAGCATATAATATATTTAGTTTTATTTTAATAATAAAATTAATTTAATAGCTATATATTTTTAAAAAAAACAAATTAAAATTTTAAAACAAGGTTATATTAAGTTTATTTAAATTAATATAAACTTTAAAGCGTTATTTAAACATAACAAATGCTTTGAAATTTATTAAACTGCTTAGGATTATAAGCTAAACGAGTGTAAGTTTAATAAAACCTTAGCGAGTAATTTTTGCTAATTTATATTTATAGCTGCTTTTATTGCAACAGTTATTATTAACTTTCGCTTTGCAAAAATATATGCTTTTATATTTAAATATATATTTTTGCTATTTAAATAATATAGCTATTATTTATAATTATAATATATTTACCAGCAAAAAATAGTTAGTATAACTGTTAACTAAAAATAACTAAATTTTCGTAATAAATATATTATAATTTTAATTAACTATTTTTTAAGTACTTGTTAATTATTTTATAAGCTAAAGTAACTTTTTAATAAAAAAAATTTTACAATATTTTTTAGTTTAAAAATATTATTATAACTTAACTATACAGTTTTATATTGTTTATTATAAGCGTAATATTAAAAAAATTTGCAAAAAATATTTGCCGAGATTTTATAGTAGTTTATATAATATTATAATATAGCTTTTGCAGGTTAAAACAAAATAAAATTATAAAAAAAATTTTGAAATTATTATTAATAAATAAAATAAATTTTACTAAATAATATAAAAATATTAATTTATATTTTATAGCTAATTTTAATTGGTTATATAAGCATAAAAAACTAAAAAAGTAAGCTGCACACCAATATAACTTTTGTATTTATTCTAGCTTTATATAAGCATTATTATTAATAACTTAAAAAAACTGGAATAAAATATCGCTAAATATTAATTTTGCTAAAATTAGCTATAAAATTAGTTAATTTTTTATATATTATTACTAAGTATTTATTAATATTATATAAGCTGCTTATTAACATAGTAGCATATACCGAGCAATAGTAGCTATTATATATTATAACGCTATTAAAAATCGGGTAAATATTAACCGTTTATTAGCTTTTTAACGATATAGTTTAAAAATTATATATAAAAGCTTAAGTGCAAAAGTTCGGTAATAATTAATTAATATTTGCAAGCATATAAATAACTTTAATATATTTTTACTGAGTATTTTTAATTAAATAAACTAGAAAAATTAAAAAAAACAAAAACTAGTTGCCGAAGCTGCAAAATTACAAGGTTGCTTAGTAGCTTGCTAATATTATAACGGTTAATTGTAATTATATAGCAAAGCTTTGGCGAAACTAAAGCAAATGCACGGAATTACTTAAAAAAATCTTTGTTTTATTTTCCGCTAAAGTAACGCTATTATATACTAATGTTTTTTCGACCAGCAAGCAATTTAAAAAAAAATAGTTTAAAATATATTAAATTTATTTTATATAGTTATAAAATATTAACTAAATATTTACTAACATTTTATAAATATATTGCTGCAATTAATGCGCAATTAGCTGCAGTTATTGTTTTAAATGCAAAAATAAATGCTAAATTTTATCGGGCTAAAACAAAGCAAATAGTTGTATTTGCAAAATTTACAAAGTTAAATAACAAGTTTAAGCGATTATAAGTTAAAAAGCTAAAACGCAAAACGCAAAATTAACAGTAATAAATTAAAAAAAGCAATAAATTATTTAGTAATAAATAATTTAAAAATAAATAATAAAAATTTTTATATATTATTGCTAGCTTATATATTTTACTAACTATTAATTTTTAAAATTATGCTAATAAATTAAAGCAATATTTTATAAAGTATATATAAGCTATAAATAAATAATTTTTATTATTTAATTAAATATTTTAAAAGTAAATTTTAAAATTTTTATATATTTTTATAAATTTTTGTTTTAAATTATATATAAATATTTGCTAAAAATATAGCTATTTTTTGCTTAATTTTTTGCTTTATTATTTTTTATATTTTTAATTATATTATTAATTATTAGCTGCTTTAACTGCTAAATAATATAGCTATTTTGTTAAAATTGTTAATAGCAAATATTATATTGTTTTTGCAGTTTTAATTGTTTATTTATAATATTAATTTTTGCTACTTAGCTAAAATTACGTTTTTTACTCACTTTATATAATTTATATAATTGCTAAATTAGCTTAGCTTTTATATGCTTAAATAAACGTGCAAAAATAATTACTAAAAATTTAATAAATTTTTGTTTAGTAGTTAGGTTACTTTTAGCGTTAATAGTGCTAAAAAATTTAATAACAGTTTTTTTTTAAAAAAAAAGCTAAATATTTAATGATAATATATTGCTTTTTTTATTTTTTAAAGAGGTTTTTTTAGTATTTTTGCTTTTAATTAGGTTTTTATTTTTTTTAGTAACAAAGCTGCAGCATTATTAAATTTATTAAGTTTATTATTGTTATTATAAATATAATTAAAGTTATTACTGTTATTTTTAGGTTAAATACTTAATAAAGCAACAGCTAGTTTTTATGCTAAATAATTATTAAATTTTTCGTTTTTAAAATTATTTTTATTAGCAGCTTTATTTTTATTAGCAAAAGTAATAATAATAATATTTAAGTTTTAAATACTCGATAAAAAAATATTAAAATTTTGCTTGTTTTAAATATTCGATAAAAAAATTTTAAAATTTTGTTTATTATAAAAAGCTTTTTTTTAAAAAATATTTTTAATAGTTTTTTTATGTTTTTATGCATTAAAATTATTGTGGTATAAAGCGCTTTATTTTTTGCGAGTATTTAGCTTAAATTGCGTTTACATATAACACTTAGCAGTGCAAATTTTAATGCATTTTATAAAAATTTGTTAATAAATATTTAACAAATAAACTTTAAATATTTATATTATTTTACAAATTAACAGTTTGGTAATTTTTATAACTAATAAAAGTTTTAGCTATTTTTTATATTTTTTAAAGTTAAGCTATATAATAATTATATTAATAAATATTTTAAAAAAACATATATGGTTTTTTATATTTTTTTTGCTATTTTTATACCTAAGTGTGCAATATTAAAGCAACTTATACATTTTGCCTTTAGGCGGCTTTAATACACGATAAAAAATACGTAAAACTAAAATATTATTAAAGTTTTGCTGCTATTAATAAAATTTGCGCTAATATTTTAATAATATAAATTAAATAATTATAAAATAAACTTTTAAAATAATTATTTATAACAAGCAGCAAACCGTGCTTAAGCGTTAAATTTGCTTATAATAATAATAACAATATAATGTTTTTATTTATTATTTTTATAACTTTTAATATAGCAAATAAAATTGTTTATAGCTAATTTGTTATCGCTTAACTTGCGAAAATTGGTTTAATAAAATAAATATAAATACTTAGTAAAAATAAAATAAATATATATATATAAATATACTGTAGTGCTGCAAAGCAAAACATTGCTGTTATTATTTTTGCTAATAAATATACAGCAAAAACATTTACCAACTAATATATAAACACTTTTGTTTTATAATTAAAATAAATAAATATTTAATAAAAACACTTTTTAATTTATTTACTTTAATGTTAAATAGTGGCAGTTTTGCCGGTTTAATAACATTTTGTATATATATTTGCTATTTAAGCTATAAAATAGTTAGCTAATAAATATTTATTAAAAAAACTTTATATTTTATTTATTATTAAATTATATTAAAACTTAAAAAAAAACGACTTTTTAAAAAAAAAAAGTTAAAAATGCTATAATAAATAATGGTATAAAATATTTAGCAAATAAACCCTCGGTATTAAAATAAATGTGTAAATTAATAAATTTAATATAAATATTTATGCAATAACTATATATTAAATAAATAATAAATAAACAGCCGGATTTAGCTGGAAAAAACTAAAAAAAAAAAAAAAAAGCAAAAAAAAATTATAAATAAAATAAAAAAATAAATAATTAAAAAAAAAAAACAAATATTATATAAAAAAAAAAAATAAAGCAAATTATTTTTAATTAAGCCTAGTGTAAATCTTAAATATATAAAATTTTCTAATTTGGTATAATTTGGCAAGATCACCTGACTAAAAAACTTTCTGTTAAGTGATCTCTGAGTACTCCCCACTAATTACTATATACGGCTAGATGCCAAGAGGTGCCAAGAGGTGAATGGTCGTTTGATGTGTAGTCTCGCCTAAACGCATCGAGTGAAGTTGATGACATCTACTAAGTACCTCCGAACCGCTCCACTAGCAACGGGTTAATGTTGCGGGCCGGTCCCCTGCTCTCTTCCCCCTCCACTCCCTTCTTTAACCTACTTAGTAGTACAACTAGATATATACCGTACTTACACGACGTAGGGCAAGTAACGTCCCAACGGCACCGTGTAAATTTTGATTAAATCCAGATCAGCCTCTATTGAGCCGCACAATCCGAGCTGGTCCGGGGCCTCGTATTACGTGCAGAGCTCCAAGTCACGAGAGCGGCTGCTCGCTCTTACATGTACTTTATATACCCACGGACCAATGCCGAGGCAACTGAAAGATAGCTACGTACTATGTATGTATAATCCACTCGGGCCGACCTGTACCAAAGAATCCGCGCGGTCGTTCGGACTAAAATACCTAGATAGACCTAGTAAAGATCTTATATTTGTTTCAAAGGCAATTTTAACCGTGCGCGAGCGCTGTGGACTAAATGGGCGACGCCATTGTTCAATCCAGAGCATCTTGTTCCGAGCAAGACCCATAGTCTAGTGGCGACGTATTGTCTCGCGAGGACATACATTACCATTCGTCTTATTAGCCGTGGCCCAACCTTGAGGCAGGCTGCGTACGACACATCAGAGAAATAAATAAAAAAACCGCAACGCAAAAGTCCCCGCCACTACCAACTAGGCTAGGCCAGCCGAGAGAGGTTGCATTTTATTTATACCGTGACCCGGGGAGTGGACGGCGAGACACGAGACAACGCGGTTCCCGTGTGACCGCCGACACGTAACTTATTTAGTGTAGTGTGCTCTGTGGCTGAAAGGAGGCATCACTTGACTCAGCTAAGAATAATATTAGGGACACATGCCAAAGCCTCAACGTCTAGGTATTGTATGTGATAATCAATTACCTACTGACGGTACAGTATGTCACGATTACTGAGTAATTGAACGTGGTACTATGTATGTGAGTCTTGATAAGTAATTATGAGAATACCTACATACATGTTCACCATACACGCGAGAATCTGCCCAAGGTGTCGGGTCGCCCGGTTATCGAGATGCTTTGGTTTCAAGTCATGTTACTCGGATTGTACGTTCGTCTTGTTTTGTTTGATACGATATTAAATACCTACCAATTCCTATCGACGACTCTAGCGTCAAATTCGAATTGGTAGATACATAGATAACTACTGCGTAGGTACATGTAATACCTACCTACTTGCATCATGGCCTTTCGATCCAGTCAACCAACCAAACAGCCCAAACGGACATCCCCGGGGCCGCTTCCCCAGATTTATCATATCGTGAACCATGGTCGGCCACCTCCGTATCTACACTACTGTATGACACAAACACCTACCCCTACCCTATATAGTAGGTATCTAGTACGCCCCGTCTGACGTCTCTTATCATCGTTGTCTTAGTAGCATATCTAGACTCGATTTAGAGACCTACACGTTGTATTCCTGCCAATAATGCCTTCCCTACTCGCCTGATTCACGAATCGAGACAAAGATAAGAAAGAAGGTCCAGGCTCGGCTCTCGATCAATTACCTATCCCTGCATATCTAACCTCGTCCGAAACAATGTATTCTCAGTCAGTGTTATATATACTACCTATACCTATTAAAAGCCACGCATTGTTTAGTGTAGTGTAGGGATGGCTGCGACCGATGTTGTTATCTATAGACGTGTTGTTCATGCGCGCAATTACTACTGCGCCTATAGTAGGTATTTCGTCCCTCGCCTATTACAGCTAACTAACATGCTTTACTTACATGCCTACATACTCAGTACATACCAGCCATTGATAGAAGTAGGTAGTAAGTAAGGTATACATATAACATCACACTCAAGTCGCTACTTGTATGTATATATACACCACAGCAGGAAATGGATACCTATGTCGCTCGACAAGAGGAGCGAGGGATGAGTTTGATTACTACTGCCACTACACAATATTTCCATCTACTCACAAATAGACGTTCACTCCTGTACATACTAAATAGTGGACATTGTCTCCGCTGGATGAGGTCATTCATGCATCCATTCAATCCTCACTGTTCGACTTGCTGATTTCAATTTGACTTTTTTTTTCTTTTCTTTTTTTCTCTCGTCCTCGACACAACAAATAACATCTACTGCAACCCTCATGACACAATCCCCCCTCCTTAATTAACCCCGATCCCCTCCTTCCCTACATCCCGCACCGAGATAGCCGGTGCGGTCGCATGGCATGGCATGTAGGTACCTGGATGGAGTAGGTAGTACGAACAGATGGATCGGTAGCATCGGTGCGTGTCTCGGTCTACCTAGTTTAGCACATACATACATACATACATACAGCATGCATGCATGCATTCTCTTCTCAGTTTTGAAGCCAATGAACGCCAATTTTCTATACTAGAGCAAAATATAGTTACCAGTTCGCGGTGCTGACGATCCAGACCACATATGTACAAGTATCAACAGACCCGCGCAGATCCTTCGGTCCATAAGTGTAAACACTATCTTCGCTTTTCTCCAGTGTAGGTTTCTTGCACTTTTAAGTTTTTGTTCCGTCGTGCTAATGGGAGGTAGCTAGGATACTGTCGGCCTAGTGTAACTGGCCTGCGGGATCCCACGGCCACGTGGTGAAGTAGGCGACGTAGGTAAGTGATGACAACCACTTCGTCGGTACATGCCTACTCGAACTGACAGACTTGGTCTTCCGAGCTCAAGAGGAGCGCCGGTAATCACTTCCCGGTATCTGGTGTTGGTCAGTTAAGTATGACTAGCGAACAAAGTAGTGATAACAGAGAGAACCCTGGAAAAAAAAACGGTTGGTATTCTAGGTAGTTCAAGAAGACCTCATACACTACTATTCCAACCCGATTTCCCTCACGATCCTTTTGACGTAGATTTTATCAGCCTTGCCCCAATCAGTACCGAAGAGCAGATCCCCTTTTTCCTTCTCATCATCACGCCCCCGCCCATCGTCGATCCCGTATCTCCCCTCCTCGTCGCCACTCCCGACTCCCAGCCCGAGGAACCCCCACAGCTCATCAACGACCATGCTTCGAACTCTAGGCCATGGATGCATCAGAAGTGCGCCCAGGCGCTTCTTCGCCTCCGCTACCCCTCTATCCTCCTCTTTTGCCTCCTGCCTTTCCCCCGCTAGCTCCGGATCCACGGTCTTGGCCGCCTCTAGCCGGCCGGCAATGCCAACAACATTGCCGTTCTCGTCGCTAATCTCGTTGTCCAGCTTGTTAGCTTTGCTTGTATCTGTTGTCAGTGTGCCCGTGATTGTATTCGCTTTCGCTGTGGTCCCCGTTTGGAGCCCTGCGATAGCGCCGTAGACTTTGATGCATGCCTCGAGCTTGCGTACGTTACCGGTTTTGTACACCGCCTTCTGGACGAGGAGACAGAGCTGTTTGAGGTTGAGGTTGATTGGCATGTTTGCATTTTCACGGTCTGTACTGGCACTGCTACTGGTGGCACCGCCAAGACAAGCCGCGTTATAGCAGCGCTGCAGCAGGCCGACGTGGGACAAATATGCAATGACTTCCAAGGTCGGGACTAACACTCGGTCCTGTCCGGCGTACAGCTTAAGGTTGTACAGCAGTGAACCATAGACTTGGCGCAGCTCTTCGTCCGACGTTTCGCAAATCTCGGCGAGGGCAGCACGTGTCTCGACCACGAGATCTTCGTTTCCTGTATCTGCAGATGTGGCAAGGCCTGCTAGCAGACTCGATGTGTAGGCTTCGACGCTTGGAGTAGAATCACAGGCCTCGATGTTTAGTCGACTGGTATCACGTAATGTAAACAGGAAACCAAAGTAGTCCCTTGAGGTAAAAGATAGCTCCCGGAACGTCTCAGAATCACTACGCCAGAATCAGTATAAAGTTATTCGATATGCACGCCTCTCGAACGTACCTCTGCTGGAGAACTATCTCCAGTGTCGATTTTGCCTCAGCTCGGACACGATCCAATTTTTCGGCTGCCAGGCGCAAGATTTGAGGGAATAATCGTGTCACAAGTTCCTGGTTCCCGTTTCGGGTTTGCCAGAGGGTTTTCGTAGCCCTAATTGCCTCCAGTCTAACATGAGAGCCGATATCGCCACGGGCGTTTGTGGTATAGTCGTCGAGTCCTTCTGAGATGAGGCCAAGGAACTCTATGGATTTTAGCGATAGGATTCTTCTGCCGGTAAGGCTTTGTATGATTGCCACACGAGTTTCAATAGTAGCCTCCTTTGCCCATCTCTCTCCTAGAACCGCGGGTATCGAAATCTCGTTAGTATCAGCATTACTAGTATTTTTCAGGTATTCAAGGACGTGATGGCTTCGGGCGAATGCGTGAAAAAAACCATCTCCATGTCTATTCCGTGGAGTCGGAGGTGTGCCAACTTTGTCGCTCCATCCCCTTATAATCTCCACTCGTCTGGTCGGGCTTGACAAAAGAAGAAGAATCAAAGCAGCTTCGGACGAAGACTTTATAACCTCAATTTCATTTCTGTCAAGCCAGTCATTTACGCAACTCTCGACAATCTTCAGAAGATCGTCAAATAACTCTGGTTGACGGACCCGGGCAGTGTCAATAAAGCTCAATGATTTCTCCAAAGGACGTGGGTCTGCCTCATCGACGATAGCTGGTCCATGTCGTATGAACGTCTTCAGTTCGTAGAACAGCTGCTCATCGCCCGCGAGACTCAATAATAATATGGGTGCGGCAGAGACAAGCAGCATGCTATTAGCTTCGGCCATTAGCTCTGGCTTTCGGAATTTAGTGTCTTTTGATTTCTGCAAGATCATCTTGAGGCAATTGCATATATTTAATATGGGTAGTCGATCAACTTGGTCTTTCAGTACGCTTTCGTCAACGAAACTCGGAATAGAGTTGAAGATTGCCGCAAGACTCAACAGAAGACCATGGCGCTCCTCAGCCTGTCGTACCTGAAGGCTTTCGATTCGAGAAAGAAGTAGTTCGATCGAGGCTGATATTTTGTCAAAGGGGTTTACGCAAGGTGTTCGGGCCAACTCTGCGTTTAGAGTTCCAAAAGAAGCCGCTGCCACTCTTCGGGCGCCTGCATCCATATCCCCAATACCTCGCCATCCAAGAGTTGCTTCCAAGAGAGCATTTCCATAATGAGACGATAACCTAGTAGCTCGAAGGGCTACCTCGTGTATCGCTCTGGAACGTAAGGCAACCGCATGATAATCGACGGTCTGGACTACGGATATGCCTGTCTCTACTGTATCGGGGTGCCGACCAATTAATTCCTGTAAGGCAGCAGAGGAGCCTCGGCGAATGTTTCCGGCTGGGTCAAGTGATGCGGTGACGACCAATTCCGTCGCGATAACTTGTAGAATCGATGCCGAAGAGTCATGCCCCCTGGCTACAATAACGGACTGAGTTTCCACTTGAAGTAATTCCTCAGTGCTATAGCGACGAGCGAGGGCCCAGATTCCAAAGCAAGAAGCATCTCTCACGTTCGTGCCCATTGAGCCACCGGAGGGGCTTCGCTTTTCGAACGACAGGCCAATGAGGAGTGCGTGAATGATATCGGACAGATTTTCTAGAGGCGGCGACCTTCTGTAGAGAAGATGAGACAATGTGAGCATGAGGCCATGCCACTCTAGGGGGTCAACCGCTGTGAGATCTCTGATGACTGGGGCCTTTGGATCTGCCTTGTTCTTGACCCAAAGAACATTGCGATTTAAGGACTCGATAACGGCTTCGATGACCTGTGAGGCCATGTCTGGATCTAGCTTGAGAGTTATGACACTTAATGCCTTGCTCGCAGCGAATCTGACTGGAGTATCGTTATCTGCGAGGCGTTCGAGCAGATACCCAATTGTAGTTTCTATAATCTCGGTATCAGACATGCTTTGTCGAGACTTACGTAGAACTATAGTGATAATCGAGCGAGTGATTTTGATCATCATCTTGCGCGCGAGAGCAGACCCATTGATGTGTTTGTGAATTTCGTTATCCTCTGCTGGAATTGCTTGTACAGCGTAGAAAATAGCAGAAAGGTGCTGGTCCATGATAGACGTGTCTTCAGCAGCACGCAAGACACCTGCTAAGAAGGAGAGACTCCCTATGAAATAATATGAAGGCATTGCGGCGGCATCCTTCGTCGATTTCAGGGTAGACAGAGCCCACTGCACAAGGGCGCTCAGCACGCCCATTTCTTGCATGTCCTTCCGCATAGCCAACCGAACCAGAAGTGCTTTCGCGCCATCTCGCTCCTTTCCAGGCGAGGCGAGGTAGCGGGTAGCTAGAGGGATAACTCTTAAAGTGATGCGAGGCACTTGTTGCGGCCACTGAAACCCTGGGAGAGGCGGCTGTTCCAACTCATCTGCATCACCTGATGAAATAGTCGATAGGTCAAAAGGCGCGAAGAACAGCTGAGATAACCATACGAGAACTACGTATTTCTCATGCCATGTCCAAGCATTTACAAGCTCTGTTTTCAAGGCAACATCGGTGTCCCGTTCCGAGTCTTCGATTGCCTGTAACAGGAGTTCGAGATATTTTGTCTCCACATTCAGAAACCTGACAATTACTTTCTCGCCTCTGACCTTACAGAAAGTGTAGATTATCCTGCAGATTGCGTTTGGCAGAGGATATAGCAGCTGAGATCTCGTTGACAATTTGCTTGACCTTCTGCGGTCCTGTAAGCACTCTAGATAAGCGCCTGCTAGAACTGGGAGCCATCTCGGAAGATGGGGGTCAAGGAGCTGTGGCAGTTCCTGGAAGTGCTCCAGCACCTAACGATACAAGTGTTAGCGTTTGATGTATGGGTGTATGATAACTCGGGAGTATACATACTTGAGAGATCAGCCTCGACGTCTCTCTAGCACGGACACGCCGCCTCAGTTGACCGTTCGGCTTTCTCAAGAAGGGGTCAAGAGAGCGGTCAAAGTCGGCGATGAAATCTGCTGCATGTTTTTGAATGAAAGCATCGCTGTCCACTTCGTCCATCTTGCGAGAATTTAAGGTATGTCTTAACTTGATTTGTTCTCTCTCTCGATTGCGCTTGAAGCGGCGATGGTTTGGGCTTTGGATCACGAACCCCCCGCAAGTTAAATTGTGTTTATTCAGGGGGTTTAGGCAGCGACATAAGAGAACTCGTCCAGATGCGCACCTCAAAATCGAGAATTTTTAAGCATCTAAAGTCTTCGCATTCTCTTGGCTGATTATTTTCATACCACTGAACAACAAAATACCCAGGACCTAAGAAATCGACACAATATAGCTGAGGGTTGTTAAGGAATAAGGCATTCGAGTGGATGCGCGAGGTTTCAAATGTTACTCTAGGCGGGTTATGTAATTAGACGAGTGTCGCCTAGTTGCATTTTCCCTATCAAGACGCCGTTATCCGTGACCAACCCGCCCTCCCGTCCCGAGATCATCACTTACTCATCAAGCACCTTACTAACGAGAAAGAATCCTATTTAGACATGAGCTATTATTGAACTATTATGAGGGATCATGTCAAAAGCTCTGTGATTCTAAAGAGCATGATTTTCATTAAGTCTGTGAGTGTATTATTCCAGTGCGAAATATCGATTGTAGATTTCATGAGAGACATGGCGAACTGCTGCTAACCAATAATTCCCCGCCCTTAAGTGACCCCGAATACAATCGTCGGAGTGATTCCCAATAAAGCGGTGTGCAGAAAATAGACCTGTGTTGGGAAGTACTGGGTAAGGTACCTGCGGCAACTCTCAATATTGACGAGTGGGCGGCTAAATGCCGAGATACATGACACATACCTACTCTAGAATAGATTGCTGGGTATCACCTTGCGGCGCGTGCCAGAGAGGCTGCATGCAGGGTCCGATGTGCGTCATTCGACTGCCTGCAAGCCACTATGGAGGGAGGGGTCAAACATCTGAACCTTGAGTGTTGGGTGTTGCATCAAGGCAAACAACATATCAATGGTGTAGGTGTTGTAAACCACTCACTCTTTGAGGCGGATGCATGGTATTTTATATATAATGTAGGCCAAGACGATCAGTGGAGTTGAGCGATGTCTAGATATGCTAAAATCCCGAAACGAAATCCGCGGCGGCTAATGTGCGGATAGAACTAAGAGCCTAGTTTGCGACGATCACTATTTCCTTTTTCTGGGTATCACAAAGTGCTCTACACATACAGTAGGTTCTGCTCTGTCCAGGGCATTCAAGGCAAAGTTCTCTGGACATTACATGGGCATGGGAACTTTAAGAGAGTTGACTGTGAACGTACCATCTGGGAAGGGTAGACCACAGCAAACATGTATGTGGAATATATATAAATATGAATTAAACAGTAAGTATCGCTGGCGACAATTATTGTAATCCCAAAGTTCCGTGCCCGCATAGCGTAATTAAATACTCTCATGCCAACGCCAATCTAGCGCTCGCTGCCGCCCGTCCCTTCTCTATGGGAGGACTATGTGGTATCATAGAAAAACAAACAAAAAATTAGACTAAAGTAGATCACTCTTTACGCGACAGCAGCTGCTCCCACCAGAGCATCCAGGGCAGAGCTTTGTGTCCCAGCATCTGCAGTCGCAAACGGTCCATTCCACGTGACACCTAGTTGGTTGTTGCTGTTCCGATCTTTCGCCCAGATCGCATCCGCGTTCGCAAGGAGAAAGTTTTTGAACGCATCTTGGGGTGCCGCTTGTTGCAGTTCACGCAAGTTGCGCATAAATACGCCTTTGAACTGCTCGCCATCAGCGCCACAATTGGGCTCGCAACCCTCGTAGAGCACGCCATTTTGGCTCAAATGGGCGATGGCAGCGGTGGCGATAGTCGAGGCTTCGGTGAGTAAGGACGTATCGCCAGTGGCTTTGGATAGCTCTACCAATCCCCCCAATATGACTCCTTGGTTGTACGTCCAAGTGTTTTGTCCATTGTTCGCACATTTGTCATCGAGCCCATCATTGATAAGGTTATCTTGGTTGATCAGCCCGCTGCTCTTGAACCAAGCCCATTGCTTCTGGGCAATACCGACGTAATAATCCTTCTGGGCGGGGACACGATTGGCTAGGGATGCGGCGACTTTAAGATATAATTCGTTGGCGATCGCGTTCGTGTAAGTGCCGACTTTGCTCCAATAGATGCCACCACAGGTTGATGCGCCTCCTTTCATATCTTCAAATATTCCTATTGCTGATTGAAGATATTCCCCTCCATTGTCCCCAACATCATGGCTACGAATCACTGTCACGCCCGGATCAGCATCGGCGAAAAAAATCGCGTGTGGAGGATAATGCGAAGAGGGGCGTGAAGGATAGTTGTGAAAAGACAGGGCTATAGGTACTTACAAGCAAGTGCCCACCATCCCTCATCGTCGTAATAATCATTGAGAAAATTTGTAAACCCTCTTTCGGAGATATCTGACGGTGTCATCTTGACATAAGTCGAGATCGGCATACCCGCAGTGCTTACGGTCTTGATGGCCTGGAGCGAAGTTTTCTGTGCCTGTCCGTATGTATTCTGGATGATGTTGGGGATACTGAGCGAGGAAGCGGACGAGGGATTGTGAACAGCATAATCGGCAAGCACAGTCAAGCAATTAGCCGAGTTCCACCAGCCAGTGGTGTCCCACAAGCCGGTGCTTTGATCATACCAACTCTGGAGAGTTTTAGCAGCAGCGAGTGTGTTGGCATCGTAAGTGGATTGAGATTTGAAAATGTTATGAGAGGACATATAGAAGACGGCCCTGGCCGCCAGGCCTCCAACGGAGGACGAAGAAACCATGATGATAAATAATGAATGGTGGGTAATAGAGACAAATGAGAATAGAACGATGATTATCGTTTCTGTTTATGTAGCATGGGTCATCATGAATGTTATCATGTTATGGACGATCCCGAAAAATCGAGGGATCCGGCAAATGATTTAAATAAAAAGGAAGAAAGATGGATGAGAGATGGACTTTCCTGGTGTTGTGGCATGCTATGACCTACCTAATAGGTAGTGTATACCACCTAGGAAGAGTGACAGATCCGCCCAGGGCCTGTAGATGGACATGTCAGAGGTATTAAGGGAGGTACTAAGGAGGTACCTGTGGTATCAGCCTAGTGTAGCCTTCCCCATGTCCACCCCCGGCCCTCCGAGTTGACAAACTACAAGTATGTATGTACTCTGCATCTGTCCTCGGCCACGGCATCGCATGCCAAAAAGAGATGGAGTTTTGTTGTTGGTGTTGCTACTGTTGCGGGGGCTTAGAGTCATCTGGCATTGTTCGATGATGAGCAGTTGGTTACCGGCATATGCAAGCCCTCCCTCGTGAGGTCAGGCAGTTTACAATACGCAACGTTGTTTCGGGGAACACCTTTGGGTCCTTTGGGTCCTTTGGAGAGGGAGAGGTGAAAAATCTGAAAACGATCGGCGCGGCACTTGATGATTGGGTGGTGCTAGTGCAGCCGTAAGTAGTGTAAGTGTACCAACCTAGTGTATACTACACGTAAATACCTCCTACATGTACATACTCAGCAGGTAGTGCAATGCATGCTGTGCCGGGTGCCACCTCAGTTGGATCTGTAGTGTGCGGTGTGCGCCAGGAAGGGGAAGAGTGCTTCGTTATATTTGCTGAGATAAGAAAGGAGAACCTTTTGTTGTCTTGCTGGCAGCGAGCGAGGCGACGTGCTGATAGGGCTGGGTGTTGTTTCAGACAAGATTACCCTCATGCTGGGCCTTGGCGGTGCATTTCGGGGCTCGTATCGCGCCAGCTATCAGCGTGTTTTCTCGAAACAGCCGAGAGCGAAGGGGAAAAGGGATGGGATAACAAAACAGTGGGGACGACCCTTGCCTTTTCCCTGGTTAGCTAGCCTGGTGATCGATTCATGACCCGCGATCATGGGCCTCCGGGCCTCTTTCATCAGATGGTAGCCTCCAAGCACTTTGCTTTGAGGAACCAAGCGGCACGTATAGTGATACCTTCACAAACAATGTAATAGAGAAAAGCATCTCACATGCTCAAAACAGATGCTGCCATAACCACTGCTTTAGGTAGGTACTTGCCTGGGTTAAAAAAACCTACGAGCTGTCAGTGGGGTCGGCATTAGCTGCATCCGGTTAGCGGGTCTCTTGGCTCCAGGTACACACTACGCTAGGCTCATACGCTAAGTGTACCATCTTCGCTCCACAGCTACGCTGTTGGTGTGCGCCACAGTGACGGGACTCCTGTACGCTTCCTTGCTGAGAGCGCGGCAGTTGAGCTCGAAACAGCCAATGAGAAGGCAGATAGACCGCATCAGATGAAGAAAAAGGGCTGTTTTGGGTACAAATTTGTCGTTTCAACCTCTTTACCGCCGCCGCCTATTGCTTTTGCCGCGCTGGCATGCCACAAACAAATGTGGCTACCGCTCACCCGGCGTTCGCCAACAATCATGGTTGCTATTTACAGCATTGTCGTTGTACATATCGTAGCTGGGTTGTGACTCGGCTTGGCAATCCCATTTCCTTGGACTTTAGACTTTCTTTTAGCGACATCACCATGGCCGCTCTAGTGCGGCATCGCGCCGTCGCTGCTGTGTTACATCGTGCATCTCGAGAAAAAGGAAAGAAAAACGAAGAAACACGACGTCTTAGGAATGGAGCTTTCAAGTTCAACCACCTGCAAGTAAGCCTTCGATCGTGTTTGACTTCCATCAGTTTCCCCCGGCGAGTTGACGACGACAACTCGTTGATAGCTTCCTAAAGGAAAACTTGGCGTTGAGTTGCACTGCTACGTTACCACCGCCGGTTCGGACATGGCCATTGTCATGTGAGGATTTATGCCACGAGGCTTAAGGCGATAGGCTACGGCTTACACGATCGGCCGTATCGTGTGCTCTCGAGGTCTCACGAGCACCGCGCATCTGCACGTCATTGCAGTTGAAGCTTAGATTGCGAGTTTCTTTTCCGTTACCAACAGCCATCATGCTCGTTCACTCTCGTTCACTCTCGTTTAGATTCGCTTATCCGGGCAGTTTAGGTAGCCATATACTTTCGTTTTAATCAACCTGGACTGGCAAAACCCTGTGCACGAGGTAGTCCCAAATCCACCTAAAGATCGGGAATCTTTATGGTCAGTTCCCCGCAGCCAGCCCAAGCGGATATCCTAGTGAGCAGGCACAAGCTCATGCTTAAGTTGAGCAAGAGTGTTCTGGGCGAGGGTCATCCCGCTCGCTTCTCCCCGCGCGGTTCCCCGCATTCTAGTCAGCCACATCTTTAATGACTTGCATACAGACTGCCAGCCTAGTTGTCAGCCGATGTTGGATTTCATGGGTAAGGATTCGATTTTCATTCATTTGCGAGTTCGAATGCTGGCCACGTCGCCGCATTCAGTGTGACGAACATCCACATCCGTCTAGGGTGTGCGATATACATGATATCCCACATCCCCTTGACGGTTCAATAGGGAGTACCACATGGACAAGCTTTCGACTTGCTATTTGATGTATCAATCTTCACGCCCCCGCCCCGATGAGCGTGTTATCACCACAGAGGATGATTGCCCACCCGGCTAGATTTTCAACGACCGAGTTTAGTGATGCAGAGTGAGGCCATTGGGAAGGTCAATGCATTGGAGCTCGACAGGGAAAGCTTGTCTTGTCGCCCCTCAGAGCCAACTTTTCTGCCCGGTCTGCTGACCTAACCGTCTCGATCAAGATGATATCATTTCTATGCTGACCCCGAATCAGTGTACTAACCCGGCTTTTAGGAGCTTCAAGGGACACGACAGGTATCTGCATGAACTCTTCCCGGGTTCCGACAGCATAAACACGTTAATGGGGAAAGAAGCCAGGATAGCGATCAGACTGCAAGCTTTCTCACGTCTCGCGTACTACAACGTGGATTTGCGTAACACTGCTAAATCTCGAATTTTCTTCTGGTCTAATGTATGTTGATGAATCTATCCACCAGCGAATCACATTTTTCCCACCTGACTCAAAAAACACCCCCAGGCCATCATGTCGTAGTAGGATCCGGGTGCCCACCTCTATCAGTACTATTTCGATTCTTCATGATCTTTGCAGCAGCCACCATGTCATTATGCAATTTTTACCAACCGTCCCCTGTTCTCGCAGAGGCACTCTAATGTAGTACAATGTTCTATCTATGACTTCTAAGTCAATAGATCTTTCGAATAATTACCTTGACCAGAATAAGGTCGAGCACGGGCACGGCTGCATGCAGGATACCATGCGTTCTTCACCGCTCGGCACGATATCAGATCTATTCGATACCGAAGGACGTCAATGGTCAAGTACCTAGTAAAGAGTCACATTCCTAAGTCAGCTAGAGCAACCTCGCTGAGTACAGAAATCGGAATTGACATCATGCCTATGTCGAAGATGTCAAAGCAAAGTAGCCAGATACTTGTCATTGACATCCGTGCTTTGCGGATCCGCAATATGAGGACGGTTACATCTTGTTTCTCAGCTTTTAGATGCCAAGCCCGCCGCGGGGAATGGGTGTGTTTGTTTTCTCCTAGTCAGTCACCGATCTATAGTACCTATAGAGGTTACGTGAATCGGGGGGATTTGAATTGCAGAGAAGTGTGCGCGGGGAGTGAAGGCTGCACAGTCACTCGCTGAGATAGGCGCGAGACTTGTCTCAGTTTGAAGTCACAAAAAAATTACGTCAGGCCACTGCATCTTCCGCACACGCCCTTTTTATCTTTCCAGCTATTTCTCTGGAGAGGCACGCTTGGTCGCTGATCCCGAGAAGTGAGCCGTTGTCCTCGATGAGCCCAATTTCCAACACCGGAATTACGTTTCTCTCTCGTTCTGTCAAGAAGCTTGCCATCGCCTATATCCGAGTTGGTAGCCATCATCTTACACATCTACCCCTGTGGGCGCTGTTCACTTTGTCGGACTACTCGAGCACTTATCGCCCATACTCAAAAGACCCGCTTGGGATACTGAGGACGAAGTATGGGGGGAAGAACCGGATCAGATTGGAATACTCTGAAGAATTTCTTAATCTCGCCGATAAGCTGGAGGATGGCGACGTATAGTGATTGAAAAACCTTTACTACTCCCAAGCAAAAGGAGGGGACCGGAAGTATAATTTCATAGTCTAGCTAATTCTCTTTTTCTCTTCCCCTTTTTTACACATACTACTGGCCCAGTACCTTCTGACAGATTTAACTGAGAACCAATATTGTATTAGTCTATCTTGACGTTTCCAGGATGAACTGCTCACATTTTGTTCGAAATAACGCAGTCACGCATTTCAACGTGTTTTCATAAGTGGCCTGTCACACAGTACATTATTTCTGTCATTGTATATACATATCCTATGACGAGATTCCGCAAGGTATATCTATGTATTCTTATTTATACACCAGGCACCTGCCTCTTGTGTGTAATGAGTATGTTTCAGCATCATAGTAGATACTCTATTTGAGGACATGTCCACCTCACCCACCTCGCCCTGATTTGATGAACTGGCTTGGAACGCTATAGATTGCACGGATTTTCCTGAGCCCTCTGCGTCGTCACAAAAGGAGAGTCAATGCCGTTTGAATGCGAATCAAGTTACAATACGGTGTAGTTGTCCGGGTTTCTAAAGACTGCATCATGCAGTCGTTCGAAGTACCTACGCCTCGTGGGGGGGGGGGGGGGGGGGGGGGGGGGGGGGGGGGGGGGGGGGGGGGGGGGGGGGGGGGGGCC
>MU389501.1:0-41384 GCA_022578775.1 Xylaria venustula
AAATTAAATACGGCAAAAAATTTAGCTTATATAATAACTTAATATATTTTTAATAAATATAAAATTTTAAAAAAAATAATTATAAATAAAAAAACGACAATAGTTTTTAAGTTTTATTAATTGTTAATAAAAGCATTAAAAATTAAGCACCGCATATTTACGGCTTATTATTTATAAATAAATAAACAAACAAAATAATTAAATTAAACTTTAAAACAATATTTTTGCTGCTACTTTAACAAATAGCAAAACAATTAAATTAAGCTATTGCTAAAAACAAAATATATATATAACAGTTTTAATAATAAGTTAATAAAAATATTACTATTTAAAATAAATTATAAATTTAACCCAAAAAAATTTAAAACAGCAATTTAAAAAAATTTTGCGCTTAACGCAAAAACACGGGCAAAAAAAATTATTAGCTTATAATAAAAATTATAAAACAAGCTAATATTTTTATAAAACCGCATAAAAATATATTACAATAAATATAAATTATTAAAGCTAATTTTAAAAAAAGAAAAAAAATGTATTTTTTAAAACATAATATCAAAATTAAGCGACTAAACAATAAATTTAACTTTAAAGAAATTAAACTTTTTAAAGTAAAAAAAATTATTTTAAAAATAAATTATTAACTTAAATTGCTTAAAAAAACTAAAATATAATTAATATTTTATATTTTTTTGTTAAAATTAATATTTAAAAACGCTAAACTTTAAACAAAACTAAAAGTTAAATTAAATAAAAATATATATAATATCGAAAAAATACTAAATTTATATTAAAACAAAAAAATTTATAAATATTTAATTAAATAAAAAAAATATTTACATAAAAAAACTATATAAAAACTTAAAAAAAACTTAAAAAATGCGGCAAAAATAATTAATTAATTTATTAACAGCATTTTAACCAACTAGCGCTAAAAAAGCAAAATTAACTAAAAAAAAAAATTAAAAGCATTTTAGTTTATAAAAACAAAAATTGCTATAGCAGCAAAAAAACAAATATATTTATTAAATAAATATTTTTGTTTAGCTTTTAACCGTTTAAATTTTTTTATTGCTTTAGCACTTTTAATGTTACAATAAATTATTTTAATTTTATGTTTTTAAAAAAAACGTTTTTGTTTTTACAAACAAGCAAAACAATTTATTAAAATATAAAGCTGTTTTTTTGCTTTTTTTTTAGCTTGTTTTAGCTTATTTTTTTTAATACACAATTTTTTATATTTATAAAACAAAAAGCCGAAAATGTCGCAAAAACAATAAACTTTAATATATAATTAATATTTTTTAAAACTTGGGGTTACGCAATATAAAATTTGCTTTAAAATATAACAAAAATAAAAAAAAAGCATTATAAAGCTTATACAAACAATTAAATTAGCGCGAGCTAAAGCGCTAAAACGTTAATGCGACTTTAATTTTTTAAAATTAAGCATAGTTAATATATATATATATAAACGAAAAAAAAAAAACATATTTACAAAAATTATTAAAAACAATAATTTTAAAAGTTAAAAAATAATATTATAAACTAATAAATAAATCGGCTAGTTAAAAGGCTAAAAACTAACTAAAAAAAAGCGTAAGCTTAAAATAATGCGCGGGGCGTAAATTATATAAGATATTTGGAAATTTTACAAAATTCGGAATAATAAATATAATAAAACAAATAAGCAAAAAATGTTTTGCTACTTAAAAACAAGCAAACAAAATAAACACTTAAATATAAGTAAAAAAAAAACAGTTTATATAATAATAATAAATTTTTTTATATATTTAATTAGTTTTTACTTTACAATTTAATTTAAGCATATAGCAACTTTTTAAAATAATTGTATGAAAATATTTTTAACGACTTTAGTGTAATTTTTACCCGATGTTACAATAATTTTTTTAGTTATTACTTAGCACGAATTTATACGAGGTGCTCCGATTATACCACGCTTATGTAAACTTAAGGTTCGTTACAAAATTAAAAGCTAAAAAATAAAATTAAAAAGCTATTATATTTTGCTTTTATATAAAAATTTTTTGTAAACCGCAATATATATTTGCAAATTTAGCAGTACATTAATTTTTAGCAAAATAACTGCCGCTTGGTTTTTTTAATATATATTTAATATAAGCTATAATAATTACTTAAAAAACAAAATAAATAGCAAATTAAATAAATAATTAATATAAAATTAATATAATAGCTAATATATAAAATTACTAATAGTAATTAATTAATATTATAAAATAACAAATATAAATATAGCTTAAAAATAATTAATTAACTAGTTATATTAATAAACTAAAATAAAAAAAAATATATTAAATTTGTTTTTTTTTATTTTTATTTAAAAATAAAAACAATTATAAATTGCTAAAATTATATATTAGCAATAAATAACTAATAAAATTAAAAAAAACAAATTAAATTTATATATAAAATATATAATTTAATTAAAAAAAAATTAAAAATTAAATAAAAAATAAAACAATTTATATAAAATTTGTTATTATTTTTAATAAATATAAATTTTTCATATATTTTAAAATATTTTATATATATAGTAAGCTAAAAATTTTTTTTTTTTAAAAAACAAAATTTATTAAAATTTAAATTTAGCTACTAAAAATTTTAAATTTATAGCAATATTATTATACTATAAACATTAATAATAACTATTTTTTATTTTTTTATATATAAATTATATAATGTTTAGCGTATATAAAGTTAATTACACTAAAAAAAATTAATAAAAAAAATTAATAAAAAAATTAAATAAAATAATTATATAAAACATTAATATAAAAAATAAAAAAAAATTAATATAAAAATTAATATAAAAAAAATTAATAAAAAAACAATTTATATAAAAAAATAAAACTAAAATAAACTAAAAAAAATAATTATATATATATTAAAAAATAGTTTTTAATAATAATTAAAAATTTTAAAATTAATTTATAAATTTTAATTAAATAGTTTAACGTTTAAATATTATATATATTATTTTATATATTAATTAAAAATTAATTTTTTTTAATTATATTTAAGCTTTAAGTTTTTTTTTTTATGCTAAACTTTCTTTTCTTTTCTTTTTTTTTTGCTAATTTTTTTAAAACTTAGTAATTTTTTGTAATGCTGTAAAGCTTTTATATTAATAGTATTTTTTATAAAATTTTTAAGTTAATATTAAATTTTTTTATTTTTTTATAAAAATTTAAGTGTTATATTTAAGTTGTTATATTTAATATAAATAATAATATTAAACGTTTTTATTATTAATAATTATTATTAATTAAAAATAATTTTTGCTTTTTTATCGCTATATAAAATATAAAGCTTATTTAATTTAAAGTTTGTTTAAATATAAACCGCAATAATAATAATAGCTTAAAAAAAGTTAGGTTTTATACGCGTGCGGTTAAATATATATATTAGCCGGCACAAATTTTAAGCTTGCTTAAAGCTAATAGCTGCAGCTTAAATATAAAATATATTTTGAGCAAAAGCTGCAAATTTTAAGTGCTTTTATTTATAAAACGCTTAAAAAAACATTATATTTTAGCCTGGCTTGCGACCTATATATTAATTAATATATTAATTTTAAATATTATATATTTTAAATATTTACGTTTATTTAAATATTAATTAATAACCCGTTTATAATTTGCTTATAAGTTAAATAACTTTAAAAATTGCAAACTTTATAAATATAATTAATAAAAAATAATAATAAATAAATTTTATAATATTTTTTTAAAATTAAATTATATTATAATTATAAATTTGCTAATATTAGCGAGATTAAATGCAGCAATTAAAATATAACGATTATATTGCTTTTAATAGCGCCGGTAAGCGCTTTTAAAATAGTTAATAATTTTTGCTTTATATTTAGCGTTAAATTTGCGGCTGCAAAATTATTATTGCTAGCTATTAAAATAATTATTTTAAAAAAATTTTAATTTATTAAATAAAAGTTTAAAAAATGCTGCAAACTAAAAAACGTTAAAATTGTTTCAAAATATAATATTAATATATTTTTTTAGTTTTAAATAATTAAAGGTTAAAATATTAACAAATTGTTTAAATTATAATTGTTTATATAGCAATAATAATATTTAGCTTATATTTTTAAAGTTTGTTTTTTAACGTTAAAGCTGCTAAAAAATTTTTTTGTAAGCAAATAATATATAGCTAATTTAATTGTAATAAAAATACCTAAATATATTAATAAACTAAATAAAAATAAATTTAAGCTTAATAATTATATTAACAAATTATTTTGTTTAAGCGATAATAATAAAAATAAAAGCTAGCTAATAAATTAAAGCAATATATTTTTTAATTGCTAGCTATAATTTTTTAATTTGCTTAAATATAATAATTATAAAGTTTTATCGGGTTTAAATATTATAAATTATTTGAAAATTTTTTTTAGCATTTATTTGCTTGTTGCAAATAAGCTATTATTAAAGCGATTAAATTTTTTTTTGCCGTTTAATGCTGCTGTTAATATAAATAGCAAACTATTAAAACTAAATTAAGTTAATATAAATTATTAAAAAAAAAAAATAGTATAACAAATTTTTTTAATAATTGCTGCTATAAAATTAAGCTGTTAACGTTTTATTTTGCTTTTTTAAAAATTTAAATTATTGCTAGCTTTTTTTATATTGCAAAATGCAAATAATATATTTAACGTTTTAAAAAAAGCTTAAATAACAAATTATATAATATGCAAAAAGCAGAATAAATAAATAATATTATTGTTTTTTAAATTGTTATTTTTATTTTTTAAAAATGTTATATAAATTTTTGCGCTAAAAAATACGCTATTATTAAATATAAATACTTATAATATATTTTAAAAGTTATATTTATATAGCGTATTATAAATATGCGATATATTTAGCTAATAATATTTAAATTTTGCTTTATATATATTAATAAATATATTGCGCAAATATTATTTACTATCGATAAAATAAATAAAAATATTTTAATAAAAATATAAAAAGCTAAAATAAAATTACTTATTATTTGTAATAAAAATATTGCTGCTAAAAATTTAATTAGCAAGTTGTTTTTTTATAATATAGTTAGCATATTTTAAAATTTAATTTTTAAATATATTTAATGTAAATAAATAATAATCTAAAGCAATTTTTTAAAAAAATGTTATTAAATGCTAGTTTTATATAACATTAATAAAAAAATTAATTATAATTTATATATAAATTAATTTAATAGTTGCTAAAAAATTTTTTATAGCTTTTTATAAAAATTAATATAAAATTAATATAAAATAAATACAAAATAACTATATATTTTAACTTTATTTAAAAAACCACTTAAATAAAAGCTAAAAGCTTTGCATTTAATATTTCCGATATACTATATTATTATATTAGTTTTTGTAATTTTAAAAAACATAAAATATATTAATATTGTTTTGCAATATTTGCAAATAATTTTTAATATTTTAGTTAACTTTTTTGCTTTTTAATTTTAAAAATTTTATATTTTTACTAAGCGTTTAAATCGGTTTTACATTTTTGTAATTTTTTGCACTGTTTTTTTAATTAATTTATTTTTTGTATATTAAAACATAAATTTAAGCTATTTATAAAAACGATTGCTATATGCAAATTTATATATTATGCATAAAAAGTTTTCGCGCTTAATAAATGTGTATATTAAACTATTATAAAACTGCCGTAGCGGTAAAATAACTAGTCGGTCGAAAAATAATTTACTTTAGTTAAATAGCATAAAAAATAAATTATTATTAATATTAGTAAATATAATAAAGTCGCTTTATTAATTATTAAAATTAAATTATATATTTATACCAGCAAAAAATTTAGTAATTTTTATTTGCGTTAATATATATAATTAATTTATATAATTATATGCTTTAAAAAAAGCTTATAATATAGCAAATAAAAAAAAACAGCTTAATTATATTATTATATACTAATGTTATAATAATTTTAATCCCGGCTTAAAAGTTTAATATTTTAAAAAATAAACTAATAATATATATTTTTTTTTTTTATTATATATATATTAAAAAATATTTTTTTTAATATAATTTTTAAATGCTTTTTTTATTATTATTATTGCTTGTATTGCTTGTATTACCGATTATATTAAATATTTTGCTTTTTTTTTAATTTTATATTAAACTAAACTGTAAAGTTTTAAAAATATTTGCTTTTGCTATATTGTTATATATATATTGCTATATTATTTTTAGCAATAAAGCTTTATTTATTATTTAATTTTTATTTTTTTTAACTTGTTGTTTTAATTGTATATATAGTTTATTATATTTTGCCGAGCGTAGTTTTATTACTAAAATTGCCAAAAAAACGCTTTTAATAATAATTTAATTAAATTTCGGCAGTTTTAGCGGCAATATAAATTATATTAATAATTTAAAGCTTAACGCTAAAAACTAAAAAATATAATATCAATTAATATATAATTAATATATTTTTAATATATATAAAACGTGTTTTGCGAAAAATTTGCTAATATTAAAAATAAGTCGATTTTTTGCTATTTTGCTAATTATTTTACTGGTTTGTCTGTAAAATTGTTTAAGCTAAATTAACAATTAATATATAAATATATAAAAATATTTTTAAAATATTACAAAAAGCTGCAAAAATATATATTATAAAAATGTTTTTATATAAATTTTTTAAATATTTATTTTATATATAACTATATATTAATATTTATAAGTGCTAATTATAGCGCTTTTTATACTAAGCGTATAATTATATTATAAGCAAACTTTTACTTGCTAAAAAATTTAAAGCAAAAATTAAATATAAATATTTTATAAAGTTAAATTAATTTATTTATTATAAATAAAATAAATTATTATATTAAAATTTTTTTTATTTTTTAATTTTTATATATATATTTTTTTTAATAATTAATATATTTAATTTTTAAGTTTTTAATAATTATAATATAAATATAAATAAAATTAATTTTATATATATTTATAATTTAAAAAAGCGGTAAAAAATTAAAACCGGTAAAAGTTTTTATCGGGGTTTTTGCTTTATATTTTTATTTACTTATTTATTTATTTATTTTTTAAATTTATTAATTATTTTTTTTATAAAATAAATTAATTAATTTTTTTTATTTTTAATTTTTATTTTATATTTATTTTTATATTAATTGTTATATAGCAATTTTTATATTATATTTTTGCAACAAATTATATTATAATAATATTTTTTATTTTTTTGTATTAATTTTATATTAATTAATTATAAATAGCAAGCAAACATAATATATTAAATTTATTAATATTTTTAAGCTTTAAATATAAAAAAAATAATATTAATTTATTTATAAATTTTAATATTAAAAAAGTTTATAAATAATAAGCTTAATATTTTTTAAGTTAAGCTGCTTATAAAAAAAATATAGTTACAATTAAAATTAAAATTAAACGTTTGCAATTTTAGTAGCATAAGCAAAATTTTTATGCTTGCTTAAATAAATATAGCAAAATATATAATTAATTTATTACTGCAATTAATATTAATTAATAAATTTATTATTAAATTTATATTAATTTTATATTAATTAATTATTAATTGCGTTTTAAATAAATATTTAATCTAGATTTGCTAATAATATTTATATTTTTTACAAAACTTTTTTTTGCATTATTTATTAATTTTTTTGTTATTATTTAAAGCAATAAAATTTTTGTTATTAATTTAAACAATATATTTTAAAAATATAACTTTAATAAATTTAATAAAAATGTTTTTTTTATTATTGCTTAAAATAATTTTAAAAATAGCAAAAATTTTTGCGGTTTTTAAAAGCTTATAAATTAATTTGCTTATAATAAAGCAAAATCTTTAATTTAAAGCTTAAATATTTTATTTTTATTTTGCAAAAAAACAATTAATATAAAATATAAAAAAATATATATTTAATTTTAATTATTATATTAATTAATATATTAATATTTGTTTAATTGTTTTATTTAATTTTTTTAAAGCTTGCTTTATTCAATAGCAAATATTATAACTAAAAAATTATTATAAATTTAATATTAAAAAATTATTGCTTATATATTTAACAATTTTTTTAAAATTTAAATATATTTTTGCAATATTTTGCTAAAGTTTAACAATTTTTTATTATTAAAATAAATTAATTAATATATGTTTAATATATTTTTTTAGCAATAATAAAAAACTTTTTATTTAATTTAAAAAAAATTTTTTATTTAAATTTTTAAAACAATTTATTATAAAATTAAATTGTTTTTAATTAAATTTTTTTGCTTAAATAATATTATTTGCTAAATTTTATTGTTAACTAAAAAATTTTTTGTTTATTTATTAATAATATTTTATATAATATAAATTAAAATTTTTTAATTTAAATATATTTTTTATTATTAAAAAAAAAAACTTTTTTTATTTTTTGCAAAAATTTTATTTTAAAATATTAATTTATAGCATTTTTATTTTTTTAAATAATTTAAACAAATAAAAAAATTTTGCTTGCAATTATAATTTATATTATTTTATTTTTTATATTAATTTTATATTAATTTTTTTAGCATTAAAAAATTATGCTTTTTAAAAATATTTTATTTTTATAAACATTAAATAATTTTTTATAAATTTTTTATTTTATTATTTATTTTATTAGCATATTTTTTATAATTAATATATTAAAAAAAATTATTAAGCTAAAATATTATATTTTTAAATATAATAATATTAATATTAAATATTAAAATATTTTAAGCTTTTTTAATTAATAAGCTAATAATAAAAATTTATATTTATATAAATTAAAAATTTTTAAAATTATTATTATTATTATAATTATTTTATTATATAATTTTAATTTAGGCTTTAAATTTTTGGCAAAACTTAACCCGAAATATTAAGGGCCCATAAGCTTACTTAAGTTCTTGGCAAATTTTAATGGTTATAGCGTTGGGGGCCCATGGGCTCACTTGGGTTCTTGGGTTCTTGGCATAGGGTTGGGCCTTGAAACCTGTCGGATATAACGATTACCTCTGTATAGTCACGCTATTACAACGTACCATGGTGGTACGATAAGCACTGCCACCCACAGGTTAAAAAAGGGAGCCAGAAAATAAAGGCCCTCAACAAAAAAAGAATACACAGACAATTTTGACCAAACTTTATGTAATTGACTTAAATCTGACAGAGGGGGGCCTTGTTATCTTAATAAAGGTCCGTTATTAAATATTTTTTCAATTAATATACTAAATAAGCTTATATCCCTTATATCTAACAGTAATATAGCCTAATATAAGCTATAAAATATAGCAAAACGTTTTTACTGTTAGATATTATGCTTAAAATAGCTAGTACTACTAATATATAGCTAATATTATTAGCTATTTTTAAATAATTTATTTTATTTTTTTAAGTTTTTAAACAAATATATCGCAATTATATTATAAATAATAAATTTAATAAAAAAAAAATATTAAAAGCTTTGCTTAAGTTTTTTTTATTAAATTATATAAATAAATATTTATATATATATTTTTTTACTGCGTAAATTATAATAACTTAAAAATATTTTTTGCTTAAATTTATTTTTAATATTTAAATAATAGCTAAATATAAGCAATTATAAAAATTAAATTAATTTATTAATTTATATAAATATTATTTAAAAGGTTTTACTTTAAAAAAATATTAATTAATTTTTCATAGTTGTTAATAATTAAAAATTATTAAAATATAATTTAATATTATAATAGCTGTTATAAATATAATAAATTTAACAAATGTTACAACTAATATAAATACTATATAATTAACTTTTTACAATAAAAAGGAAAAAAACCTACGCAAAATATTATATAAATAAAAACAAGTTATATTAATTTGTTTAATATTTAATTTTTTTTTAATTTTGTTATTTTTGTTAATATTATTAAAATATTAGCGTTAGTTGCAACTTTTAAACAAAGCTAAAAACAAAGCTTTGTATATATTTTATTTTTTTTATTTATTTAGCGCAAAAGCTAGCAGTGCTTTTATTTTTTAAATAAAAGTTTTGCTATGCAAAGCATTTCACTTTTTTTATTTATAAAATAAACATAAATATAATACTAAATAAAAATATTTTGTTTATTTTTATTATATGCGATATTATATTAAAGCTTATTTAATAAATAAAATATTAGCTACTGCTACTAGCTATATTTTATAATTTATTTTATTAGTATATTTGTTATAATAATAAATATAACTTAAACTTATTTGCACTTTTTTTTTTAAGTTAATTTTTGTTATTTTAGCAAATTATTTAATATTTTTTTTTTTTTGCTAGCAAACAATATTAATTAATAGTATTAATTAAGCTATTATAATAAACAATTTTATTAATAGCTATAGCGCTTGCAATTGTTTTTAGATTTTTTTTTTTTGTAAAGTATTTTTAATTTAATATTAGTGGCAGTAGCAGTGGCAGTTATTGTTACACCGCCGGCGCAAGGTTAAAACCAACTTAACTATAACGGACTTATTATATAACAATATAATAAACTTGTCAAAGGTTTTTAATTTGCAGGTAACAGTATGAAAATTAGCGGGTATTTATTAAAAAAATTTATTGTATTTTTATTACTGTATAATAAAAAGTATTACTAAGTGTTAAAGTAATAAATATATTAATGCTTAGCAATTTTAAGTTAATAGCTAAAAAACAAAAACTAAACAAATAACTAGTTATAAAAATGTGCACAACTATATAAACATAAAAAATGTGGTAATCGCCTAGATTACTATAAACTTGGTAAGCTATAAATCACTATAAGCCTGGTAAGCTACAGATCACGTAACAATAAAAAATAAATAAAAAAAATAAATGCAAAAAAAAACAAAAAAAATAAGCAGGAAAAAAATTAAGCTGCTACTTTTATACTAACACGTATTTTTGTAATATTATTTTTTTTTTATAATTATTATTTCAACAATTTTTTTTTATAAATAACTTCTTTTTTTTACCATTTTTTAAAATGTTTAGTTATATTAAAAAGGCTAACTGTTTAACTAAAACTAAGCAAAAGCTTACTTTTCCTTTTTTATTAACTAATTTAGTTATAAAACTATGCTTTGCTCCTGCTGTTTTAACTAATTATTAATATATAAAATATTAAAAAATATTTTTTGTTATATAAAATGCATTTATACTAATTGCTTTTATAATAGTTTAAAAGTTTTAATAAACACTATAAACAACATAGTATTTAAATACTGTTAATTTAAAAAAAAAAAAAGTAAAACAGCAACTTTTTTTTATGCAAAATAAATTAAAACAAGCGTAAAATAGTTTGCAATTTATATTAAATAAACTAGCGCGTTTATAAGCGCAAAAACATTTTTTAAAAATAAAAAATATATAAATAGTTTAACAAAAGCTTTAATTTTTAAATAAGCTAAATAAAATAAAATATATTAAAAAAACCAAAAATTTTTTTTTTAAAAAAAAAAAAAAAAAAAAAAAAAAAAAAAAAAAAAAGCGCAAACAGCGTAAGCTACTTTAGCAAATTTTAATTAAAAAATTTTAAGCGTTTTTTTTAAAATTAACTTTTTTTTTAAGCTTTAGCTAATTAAAATGTTGTTAGTAAAATTAATTTATAGCTATTGTAGCATTTCCTAGGTGTTTTATAAAGTTTCTATGTATTATTTGCATAGAGGTATTTTTTTCACTTTACTAAGTACTTAAATTTGTTGCTATTTTAACAAAAATCCAGTATTTTTTTAACTTTATAAATATTATAGTTTATTTTAACTTTAATTTATTTTTTAAAAGGTATATTATTTAGCGCTAATTTAAATAAAAAATATAAAAAATTAAATAAATTTATATTATTTTTAATAATAATAGTTGGTAATTAATTAGTAAAATAACTTTTTTAATTTTAAAAAAACCAAGTTTTTTAAAATTTAATTTGTTACTTAGTTGCTTTATTTTAATCTGTAATATTTTTAATATAGCATTTTATTTTTATCGTAGCAAGTAAACTTTATTTTTTTTTGCTAAAGTTGGTTTTTTAATTTTTTTTTTGTTGTAAAAAATACGCATATTTCGTAAATTAATTTATAATAACCTATATTATGTTATACTATACTTTTGTTACTAGGTTTATTAATAAAAATAGTTTTATAATAAAATCCCAAGCAATAGTATACTATACTTGATTAAATATTTATATTGGTTAAAATAGTTTATATAGTTTGTGCTGTGTAAATTTAACTTTAGCGCAAATATTACATTTTTTAATAATATTTTTAACAACTTTTCTTAGTTTTAAAAAGTTGTATTTTTTTGTAGCTGTTATACCGTTTTAGCTATTTTTTAATATTTATGCAAAAAATATTTATAAAATTTTTTAATAAAATTACAGCGTAACTTTATTAGTAAATAAACCTTTTTATAATAAATTAAACTATTATAATTATATTTTTTTAAATTTTATACCTTAGCTTATTTTTGCTAATTGTACTATTATTAAATTTGTTTAAATTATTTTACTAATAAGTTTTTAAAAATTATTTAAAGTTTTAAACTTTCATTTTTTTTTAAATATAATAGCTAAATGTTTTGTTTTAATACTTTAAATTTTTTTATTTTACGTTTGCTAAGAATATTTGCCTAGATATTTTTTTTTCTTTAATATAGCATATTTTAAAGTTAAATTAAAATAAAAAAATTATTTAATTTTTATATTGTTTATTAATTTCTTAAATTGTTATAAATCAAGTTAAGTTTTTGTAATTTAAGTAAATTTTAATAAGTTTTATTATTTCTGTAAAAAAAAGTTCCTATTTTTTAAGTGCTATAATAATTGCCAAAAGTTTTTTGTTATAAATTAAATATTATAATGCTGTATTTTTTAGTGCTTTTAAATAATAAGCCACTGGGTGCCACTTTTTATTTTTTTTTAATTGCTTAAATATTCTAGCAATCACTTTATTTAATGCATTTGTTTTTAATTGTTTTTTTTAAATAAATTAAGTAGCTTAACTAGTAAATTAAATATTACTTGGAATTTTAATTGTTTAAACGCTTTTTAGGCTTTTTTTATATTTTTTTGTTATATATTAAATAAGCTTTTAAGCTGGTTTACTAAAGTTTTTAATAAATAATTAAACATAGTTTAAAAATTTTAATACTTGTTATATATTTATAACTGTAGCTAAGTTAAAAATTTTCCAGTTGCATACTGTTTTAATTTTAAATTATTATATTTAAATTTGTTTTAAGGTAATTATATATTTTAAAAAATCAACTTTTTATATATGTTATTTGCATTTTTTAGTATTTAACTATAGTTTAGCGTTTTAAAGTGTTTTTAGTATTAATTTTATATGTTGTTTGTGTTTTTTTAAAGTGTTAAAATAAATTAAAATGTTATTTAAATATATAAATATAAATTTGTTAATAAATTTTTTAAATATTATTATTATTATTTATTAAAAGCTAGCTAATATATTTTATAATTTTTTTAGCAAAACAAAATTTTTATAAAATTTATAAATTGTTTATATTGCTATTTTTTATTTTTCCCTTTTTGCTATATAAATCGCATAATATTTATTTGGTATATTTATAGTAGTATATTATTTTGCTTTATTAATATTTTTTTTTATTATTAACATTAGTATAAAAAAGTGTTTATTTAGTACAGTAGCATTGTTTAATAGTTAATAATTTGCTATTACTTAAAACTTTAAGTTTTTATTTTTATTTAATTAAGGTTTATTATTTTTAATTTTTAGTACTATTATTACTAAGTATTTAGCTGGTAATATTAATTTTTAAATAGATTTTTTTGCTAAATTTTTGTCGATATACTTTTGTAATGCTTTGGCTTTTTGTGGGTTTATATGGTAAATTTTATAAAAAGTAAATTTTTATCTTTTTTTAATAAGTATTTTATAGTTTTAAAGACTATGTTTTAGTAGTTTTTTCTCATTTTTTTTTAAAAAATAAATCCTTAAATTCTGCATATTTTTTTAAAATTTTATTTATAATATATTTTCTTGTTTTTTTATTATTTTTGCTTGTTTTCTTTTTTTTTATGTTATTTTTTTTAATTTTCCATTGGATAACTAAGTTGCGAAATTTTAACTATAGCATTTCCAAAATAATATTATAATTAAAAATGTCGGCAATATTTAATATAATTTGTTTTTTATATCTTTATATAAATATAAAAAAGGTTTAGTTTTTTTAAGTATTTAACTGTTATTATAGTTAAAGCTGCTTTTATTAAATGCAGTAGTTTTATAAAACTTTGTTTTATATTTTTAAAAAATTCAATTTTATTTTGCAATTTTAAAAAATATAACGTTAACTTATGCTTTAAAATCAATTAATATATTATATTGTTTTCTATTAATTTCGATCGAAATTTCCAGTTAGTTTTTTTTTTTACACTAAATTTCCTATAAAGTTTTAGTTTTTATGGTTATTTATTGCTTTTTTAATAAAAACTTAATTTGTTTTTTAACTTTTGTTTTTTAAGTTTAGCAAGTTTTCATGCTTTTGCTTTTTTAATTATATGCTTTTTACAGTAGTTATTTATATATTAATACTATTTTTTCTTTTTAATTAAGTATAATATATTTTATAATTTTTATTTTAATAATTTTAAATTATTTATAAATAGTTTTTTATTTTTATTTTTGCTTTTTAAGTTTTTTATAAATAATATTTTCTATAGTTTTGCACCTATCCGGTAAATTTTACAGTAAGTTTTTATATAATATAAATATTTTTTAATAATTGCTTTTTAACTAATTGAAGTGTAAAAAATTTTTTTATATGCTTGTAAATTATCTTTTAAATTTTTTAAAACATTATATATATAATAATATAGTTTATATTTACCGATTTTTTGTTTTTGTTTTAATAAAAGCATAAACGTTTGTTTATATAGTTTATAAATAACCGCTATATAACACATGCATTTAAGCACTATAGCTTTTTTGCTTTAGTTAATATCCGTATACACTAAACATATTTTTAGCAGTACTTTATAAAAAAGTTTTTTGTTATGATTGCATAAGCTTTTTTTTTCCGTGTTTTCGTTTAAATTATTTGCTAGGTTAAATCCGGCGTTATTTTTTGCTTATTAATGCTATAAACAATTATACTTTTTATAAAATAACTAATGTAAAAGTTTGTAAATAGCTTTATTTTAGCGCAGTATAAAAATAGCTTTTTTTAAATATAACTTACAGTTTTTGTTTTTGTAGCAAATACACCCTTGCTTAATTTATTTTATTAATTAACGCAATTTTAAATAAAATTTGCATGCTTTATTTTTTAAACTGTTGCAGGTAAAGCATTTATTTTATTTTGGTGTAAAATTATTATTCTAATAAATAACTGCAATGCTATACTTAGCTTTTAAAAAGGTTTTTTTTTTTTTTTTTTGCTTTTTAATTATTTATTATTACTTTAAACTGCTATAACTTTTGCTTTTTTTTTAAACTAAAAAACTTTTTTTTTTTAGTATTTTTTTTAACCGTTTAGTTTTTTGTTAAACTAGCAATTTTTTTAAAAATATTTTTTTTTTGCTGTAGTTAAAATATTTAACCTATAATATATTTTTAAAAAGTTGCTATTAAATCACGTTTACGTTTTTTGTTTTTTGCTTTTTATTGTTTTAAAGTTTTTCAGTTTTTTTTAAAGTTTTTTTTTTTTTAAAGTACTAATTAAAAAAATTTTTATCGATTATAATTACTATATATATTTTTTTAAGTTTATTTAGTTTATTTATTTTAAATAATTTGTTTTATACTTATGTTTTAAACTTTTTATAAAATAAATAAAATAAGGCTAACTTTGGTAGTTTTAAAATTGCTGCTAGTTGTTTAAATTCCATAGTATACTTTAATGCCTGTGTTTTTTGTTTAAATTAATGTAGCTATTTTTTAGCGTGTTTTGCTTTTTTAATATTTTTAAATAATGCTTTTATTTATTTTTTAAACTTGTTATAGTTGCTAAAAATTTCTTTTGTTTTTTCTTTAAAATCTTTTTTACTATTAGCTTTTAAAAAGTTTTTAAAAATAAATTCAAACTATTTAAATATTTTGCCTGCTAAAAATTGCAATATAGCTATTATTTTTTGATTATTTTTTGTAATCGAAAATAAATACTATTTTAAATATAGTTGTATATAAATTAAAAACGCATTTACATCTATAGATTTATTATATAGTTTAAAAGCTGTAAATTTAAATCTTTTTATATTTAGCAGTTTTAATATAATTGTTAACCTTAACAATAAAAAAAATAGTAAAAATAGCATGCTATTGTTTTTTTAGGTTACCTGTGTAGCTTTTTCTGGTATTAACGTACTTAGCGTAATTAGTTTAAATGTTTAAAGTGTTAATTGTTAAACCATTAATTTTAAAGTTAATAGTGTAATTACTGTAGTTTAGGTAACTAATTTTTATATAGCTTAATTAATTTATAATATTATTAAAATCCTTTGGACTGCTGGCTAAGTTATGCTTTAACTTGCTAATAATATAGTTAATATTTTTAGATTTACTTTTAAAAAAGCAGGTGGTTAAACAGGTGTGGTAACTTTAGGTAATGCTTAAAAAGCAAAAACAGGTGTTGCAAGCTTTAAAGCTAGCAGTGCTAGTGTAAATAATTTAAATATTGCTATTTTTTTTCTTTATTTATAAGGTTATTTAAAGTTTTTTAAACTTTGTTTTTACTGCTTAAATTTGTTTTATTACTATTTTTGCTACGTACTACAATTATATTTTTAATTATTTTTTCTTAGGCTTAATTTTATGTTTTTAAGCTTATAATTTAATTAATTAGTTTATTTTTACTTTTTAAAAAAGTTAAAATTTTCAGCTTATTTTTATTTGTTTTTTAATATTTATAAAGTATATTTTTTTAAAATTTATTTATAATTGTGCTATTACTAAGTTTTTTTTGTCGCTTTTTTTGCTTAATATTGGTATTTATATTTGTGCTAATTTTTACTAATTAAAAAGCTATCAAAGTATAACAAATTTATTATATAATAATATAATAAACTTGTTGGAAATTTTTAATTTGCAAGTAATAATATAAAAATTAGCAAATATCCGTTAAAAAAATTTATTGTATTTTTATCACTGTGTAATAAAAAATATTACTAAATGTTAAAATAATAAATATATTAGTGCTTAGCAATTTTAAATTAATAGCTAAAAAACAAAAACTAAACAAATAACTAGTTATAAAAATATACACAACTATATAAACATAAAAAATATAGTAATTGCCTAAATTACTACAAGCTTGGTAAACTATAAATTACTGTAAGCTTAATAAGCTACAAATCACTATAAGCTTGGTAAGCTATAAATTATATAACAAGAAAAAATAAATAAAAAAGATAAATGCAAAAAAAAAAAAAAAAAAAAATTAGGCGGAAAAAAAATTAGGCTACTACCTTTGTACCAACACGTATTTTTGTAACATTAACATTAACTAGTTAATTTAAAAAAGCAGGGTTTACACAGGCCCGTTGCTAAATAATGCAATTATAAAAAGCTTTTTTTATTAATAACACGGTTTATTATAAGATTTATGCAAACCTTGCCTTTTTAAATTAACTGGTTAATATTAAATTAGTTTTAACTATTATGCTTGCTGTAATAAATATTAAGTTTTAAAGTTGCGCCATTATAAATTATACATTTAATGCGCAAGGTTTAATTTATTACTTTATTTAAATTTTGCGAAAATTATAGCAGCGCTAAAATGTTAAATAAAATCGTTTTAAACGTTTTGCAACTAATTATTAAGCTATTAAAAGCTTTTTTAGTTTTTTTATTGCCGACCTGATTTATTGCTATTATATTATCGATTTTTTTAAACTTTTTAAAAGCTTTAAGTTTAATTACTTTTTTAATTAATAACAACTTTAAGCAATAAATAATAAAGCTGTTTTAAAACTAAACTTTATTTTAAGCTACTAAAAGCTAGGTGTTTTAAAGTTAAAGTTATAATTATAACCTTTTAAAAAAAAACCAGAGGAAATAAATATACAAGCTATATATTGTAACTAATAGCTACAAGCCGTTTAGCTACGCTGTTTATAAACTTTAAAATACAAGTAACCATTTATAAAACAAGTATAAAATTAGTGCTTTAGCAGGGCAACCTAAATCAAAAAAACAACTTGCTGCAAAAAAAACTAAAAAAAGCACTAAGTTGCTTTTAATTGCAAAACTTTTCAAGCTTAACTTTAAAATAACTAAGCAGCAGGCTTTAGCTAACAAGTTAGTTAAGTTTTTTAATAAACATTGCTTTTAGCAGCTCCTCGTAAATTAAATTATAGCTAACAATCACCCTTTTTTTATTGCCGCCGAGCTAAAGTTACAAGCTATTTTTAAATATTTAAATTTTTTTGTTACAATTATTAATGCTAATATTATAGCACCTATTGTTTGTAAGCAAATCGAGAACTTGTATGCAAAAAATAAAAAAGCTATTATTTAAGCTTTAAAAAAATCCCCAGGGATAATTTATATTGCGTTTAATAGCTGGCAATTGCAAAACAAACTTAAATTGTATAAAATTAGTTACAAAATTAGCTATTTCACCTTGGATAACGCATTAAACAACAACACAGCGATAATAGTTATCAGCGGTAAGCTTAGATTTAACGGCAACATGCGACGTAGCCGTTGTGTTGGTTATAGCTTTAACCTCGCTGCGAAAGCTTTACTGTTTAACGATAACTTTAAAGCTTTTAAAGCTGAAATTAATAGCAAAAAGGCATTTACCAATGCTAATATCAAACTTTAGCGGCGTAAAAGCCCTATCGGTAAACTTTACAGCTGGGTACTATTACGAAAATATATGTTAGTACAGGGGTAGCAGCTTAATTTTTTTCCTGCTTAATTTTTTTTTTTTTTTACATTCACTTTTTTTATTTATTTTTTATTGTTACGTGATTTATAGCTTACCAGGCTTATAGTAATCCGTAGCTTACCAAGCTTACAGTAATTTGTAGCTTACCAAGCTCACAGTAATCCAAGCTTACTAAGCTTGTAATAATTTAAGCGATTACTATATTTTTTATGTTTATATAGTTGTGCATATTTTTATAACTAGTTACTTGTTTAGTTTTTATTTTTTAGCTATTAATTTATAATCGCTAAATATTAATATATTTATTACTTTAACACTTAGTAATACTTTTTGTTGCATAGTAATAAAAGTACAATAAACCTTTTTAACAAACACCTGCTAATTTTTATACTGTTACCTGCAAATTAAAAACCTTTAACAAGTTTATTATATTGTTATATAATAAGTCCGTTATACTTTAATAGTTTTTTAATCAGTAAAAATTAGCACAAATATAAATACCAATACTAAGCAAAAAAAGCAACAAAAAAACTTAATAATAGCACAATTATAAACAAGTTTTAAAAAAGTATACCTTATAAATATTAAAAAGCAAATAAAAATAAGCTAAAAATTTCAACCTTTTTAAAAAGTGGAAATAAACTAATTAATTAAATTATAAGCTTAAAAAACACAAAGTTAAGCTTAAAAAAAAACAATTAAAAATATAATTATAATATGTAGCAAAAGCAGTAGTAAAACAAATTTAAGCAGTAAAAACGAAGTTTAGAAAACTTTAAATAACCTTATAAATAAAAGAAAAAAAACAGCAATATTTAAACTATTTACATTAGCACCGCTAGCTTTAAAGCTTGCAATATTTATTTCTGCTTTTTAAGCACTACTTAAGGTTATTACACCTGTTTAACTACCTGCTTTTTTAAAAGTAAATTTAAAAATATTAACTATATTATTAATAAGTTAAAGCACAACTTAGCCAGCAGTTTAAAAAACTTTAATACCACTACAAATTAATTAAGCTATATAAAAATTAGTTACCTAAACTATAGTAATTACACTATTAACTTTAAAATTAATAGCTTAACAACTAGCACTTTTAATACTTAAGCTAACTACGCTAAGTATATTAACATTAGGAAAAGCTATATAGGTAACCTAAAAAAACAATAGTATGCTACTTTTACTACTTTTTTTATTGTTAAATTTAACAATTATATTGAAATTGCTAAATATAAAAGGATTTAAGTTTATAGCTTTTAAACTATATAATAAATTTACAAATGTAAATGCGTTTTTAATTTATGCACGATTATATTTAAAATGGTACTTACTTTTAATTATAAAAAATAATTAAAAAATAATAGCTATATTGTAATTTTTAGCAAGCAAAGTACTTAAATAGTTTGAATTTATTTTTAAAAACTTTTTAAAAGCTAATAATAAAAAAGATTTTTGAAAAAAAACAAAGAAAATCTTTAGCAACTATAGTAAATTCGAAAAATAAATAAAAGTACTATTTAAAAATACCAAAAAAGCAAAATATGCTAAAAAATAGCTACATTAACTTAAATAAAAAATATAAGCATTAAAGTATGCTGTAAAATTTAAATGATTAGCAGCAATTTTAAAACTATTAAAGTTAGTTTTGTTTTATTTATTTTATAAAAGGCTTAAAATATAAATATAAAACGAATTATTCAAAATAAATAAATTAAATAAACTTGAGAAATATATCGATATAGCAATTATAATCGATAAAAAATTCTTTGATTAATACTATAAAAAAAAGGAATCTCAAAGAAAACTAAAAAACTTTAAAACAATAAAAGGCAAAAAATAAAAAAAGTGAACGTAATTTAACAGCAATTTTTTAAGGATATATTGTAGGTTAAGTATTTTAACTGCGGCAAAAAAAAACACTTTAAAAAAAATTACTAGTTTAATAAAAAACTAAACGGTTAAAAAAATACTAAAAAGGAAAAGTTTTTTAGCTTAAAAAAAGGCAAGAGTTATAACAGTTTAAAGTAATAATAAACAATTAAAAAGCAAAAAAAAAAAAAAAAAAAACTTTTTTAAAAGCTAAATATAGCGTTGCAATTATTTATTAAGATAATAACTTTATACCAAAACAAAATAAATGCTTTATTTGCAACGGTTTAAAAAATAAAGCATATAAGTTTTATTTAAAATTGCGTTAATTAATAAGATAAATTAAGCAAAGGTATATTTGCTATAAAAATAAAAACTGCAAGTTGCATTTAAAAAAAGCCATTTTTATATTGCGCTAAAATAAAGCTACTTATAAACTTTTATATTAGTTATTTTATAAAAAGTATAATTGTTTATAGTATTAACAAGTAAAAAATAACGCCGTATTTAACCTACCAAATAATTTAAACGAAAACACGGAAAAAAAAGCCTATGCAATTATAACAAAAAACCCTTTTATAAAGTACTACCGAAAGTATGTTTAGTGTATACAAACACTAACCAAAGCAAAAAAGCTATAATGCTTAAATATATATGTTATATAGCAGTTATTTATAAACTATATAAACAAACGTTTATGCTTTTATTAAAATAAAAACAAAAAATCGGTAAATATAAACTATATTATTATATATGCAATATTTTAAAAAAATTTAAAAAATAATTTATAAGCATACAAAAAATACTTTTATACCTAGATTAATTAAAAAGCAACTATTAAAAAATGTTTATGTTATATAAAAACTTACTGTAAAATTTACCAAATAAATGTAAAACTACAGAAAGTATTATTTATAAAAAACCTAAAAAGCAAAAATAAAAATAAAAAACTATTAAAACAAAATAGTACTAATGTATAAATGATTACTATAAAAAACATGCAGTTAAAAAAGCAAAAGTATAAAAACTTGCTAAGCTTAAAAAATAAAAGTTAAAAAACAAATTAAGTTTTTATTAAAAAAGCAATAAATAACTATAAAAATTAAAACTTTATAAAAAATTTAGTATAAAAAAAAACTAAGAAATTTTGATCGAAATTAATAAAAAACAGTATAACATATTAATTAATTTTAAAGTACAAGTTAATATTATATTTTTTAAAATTGCAAAACAAAATCAATTTTTTTAAAAATATAAAATAAAATTTTATAAAATTACTGCGTTTAATAAAAGTAGTTTTAATTATAATAATAGTTAAATATTTAAAAAAACTAAACTTTTTATTATGTTTATATAAAAATATAAAAAACAAATTATATTAAATATTGCTAATATTTTTAATTATAACATTATTTTAGAAATGCTATAGTAAAAATTTAACAACTTAGTTATTTAATAAAAAATTAAAAAAATTACAAAAAAAAAAATAAAACAAGCAAAAACAATGAAAAAAACAACAAAATATATTATAAATAAAATTTTAAAAAAATATGCAAAATTTAAAGATTTATTTTTTTTAAAAAAAAAAAAAACTATTAAAACATAGTTTTTAAAACTATAAAATATTTATTTAAAAAAAAAACTTACCTTTTATAAAATCTATTATATAAACTTACAAAAAGCCAAAGCACTACAGAAATATATTAACAAAAATTTAGCAAAAAAATTAATTTAAAAATTAATATTACCAGCTAAATATTTAATAATAATAGTACCAAAAATTAAAAACAATAAATCTCGATTAAATAAAAATAAAAACCTAAAGTTTTAAGTAATAATAAATTATTAACTATTAAACAATGCTATTATATTAAATAAATACCTTTTTACACTAATGTTAACAATAAAAAAAATATTAGTAAGGCAAAATGGTATATTACTATAGATATGCTAAATAAATACTATGTAATTTACATAGCAAAAAAGAAAAAATGAAAAACAGCAATATAAATAATTTATAAATTTTATAAATATTTTGTTATGCTAAAAAAATTACAAAATGCACTAGCTAGCTTTTAACAAATAATAATAATAATACTTGGAAAATTTATCGACAAATTTATATTTATATATTTAAACAATATTTTAATTTATTTTAACACCTTAAAAAAACACAAAAAATATGTAAAATTAATACTAAAGGCATTTTAAAACGCTGGATTACAGTTAAATACTAAAAAATGTAAATAGCATATATAAAAAGTTGATTTTTTAAAATATATAATTACTTTAAAACAAATTTAAATATAACAATTTAAAATTAAAACAATACGCAATTAGAAAATTTTTAACCTAGCTATAATTATAAATATATAACAAATATTAGGATTTTTAAACTATGTTTAATTATTTATTAAAAACTTTAATAAACCAGCTTAAAAGCTTACTTAATATATAACAAAGAAATATAAAAAAAAAACGTTTTTTATATTAAAAAAGCCTGAGAAACATTTAAACAATTAAAATTTTAAGTAATATTTAATTTAGTAGTTAAGTTACTTAATTTACTTAAAAAAAAACAATTAAAAATAAATGTATTAAATGAAATAATTGCTAAAGTATTTAAGCAAGTGAAAAAAAATGGAAAGTAGCATTTAATAGCTTATTATTTAAAAGCACTAAAAAATGCAGCATTATAATATTTAATTTATAACAAAAAATTTCTGGCAATTATTTGTAACGGACCTATTATACAACAATATGATAGACTCGTCGGGGGTTTTTGATTTGCAGGTAACAGTATGGAAATTAGCGGGTGTCCGTTAAGGAGGTTTATTGTACTCCTATCACTGTGCAACAAAGAGTATTACTGAGTGTCGGAGTAATAAATGTATTGGTGCTCAGTGATCTTAAGTTGATAGCTAGAGAGCAAGAACTAAACGAGTGACTAGATACAAAAAAGTGCACAACTATATAGACATAAGAAATGTGGTGATCACATGGATCACCGTGAGCTGGTGAGCCTGGTGAGTCTGGATCACGTGACAAGAAGAGAAATGAATAGGGAAAATGAACGCGGGGAAAAGATTGGGCCGCCACCTCTTTGAGCCACCCCTGTACCAACACATATTTCGTAACATTATTATAGCACTTAAGAAATAAAAACTTTTTTTTATAAAAATAACAAAACTTATTAAAATTTACTTAGATTATAAAAATTTAACTTAATTTATAATAACTTAGGAAATTAATAAACAATATAAAAACTAGATAATTTTTTTTTAATTTAACTTTAAAATATGTTATATTAAAAAAAAAAAACATTTAAGCAAATATTCTTAGCAAATATTAACATAAAATATTTAGGTATTATATTTATAAAAAAATAAAAGTTTAAAACTTTAAATAATTTTTAAAAACTTACTAGTAAAATAATTTAAATAAATTTAACAATAATATAATTAGCAAAAACAAGCTAAGGTATAAAACCTAAAAAAATATAATTATAATAGTTTAATTTATTATAAACAGGTTTATTTACTAATAAAGTTACGCTGTAACTTTATTAAAGAATTTTATAAACATTTTTTGCACAAACATTAAAAAATAGCTAAAATAGTACAACAGCTATAAAAAAATACAACTTTTTAAAACTAAAGAAAACTGTTAAAAATATTATTAAAAAATGTAACATTTGCGCTAAAGCTAAATTTACACAGTATAAACTATATAAATTATTTTAATTAATATAAATATTTAATTAAGCATAACATACTATTGCTTAGGATTTTATTATAAAACTATTTTTATTAACAAATTTAATAACAAAAGTATAATACAACGTAATATAAATTATTGTAAACAAATTTATAAAGTATGTATATTTTTTACCTTTTAAAACAAATGTAACTGCAAAATAACTTGCATATGCTTTTATTTAATAATACTTTAATAAGCATAAAATATTAAATAAAGTTATTTTTAACCGAAATAAACTATTTATATTAAAGTTTGGGAATAGTTTTTTTAAATAAATAAAAATAAAACTCAAACTTTTAACAATATATTATTTTTAAATAAATAAATAAACGAAAAAACTAAATTAAACATTTAAATAGTATTTTTGCAGCTATACTAATTATTAGCAAAACAATTAGGTAAAATTACTATTTACGGCATAAATTGTGTACAATATATTTATTAACAAAAAAATAAACATGTTTTTATATAAAGCAGTGTATAGCAAACAAGCAAAAATTAAAAACCCAGAAAAATTACTTATAAAAATACTAGTTATTTTAACTATAGTTTTTAAGGCTAAAATAATTGCAACTAAAATTAAAGCAATTTAAATTAAATTATAAGCTTAACTTTAATTTTTGCAGCAATAAATAACAAAATATTATAATAAAAAAAATTAAAAAACTAACTTTAGCAAAAAAAAATAAAATGTTATATTAAAAATATTACAAATTAAAACAAAGCAATTAAATAACAAATTAAATTTTAAAAAACTTAGTTTTTTTAAAATTAAAAAAGTTATTTTACTAATTAACTACTAATTGTTATTACTAAAAATAATGCAAATTTATTTAGTTTTTTATATTTTTTTATTTAAATTAGCGCTAAACAATATACTTTTTAAAACATAAATTAAAGTTAAAACAAACTAAAACATTTATAAAATTAAAAAAATATTAAATTTTTGTTAAAACAGCAACAAACTTAAGTATTTAATAAAGTAAAAAAAATACCTATATGCAAACAATATATAAAAACTTATAAAACACCTAGGAAATGCCGCAATAGCTATAAATTAGTTTTACTAACAATATTTTAATCAGCTAAAGCTTAAAAAAAAAGTTAATTTTAAAAAAACGCTTAAAAGATTTTAATTAAAATTTGCTAAAGCAGCTTGTGCTGCTTGCGTTTTTTTTTTTTTTTTTTTTTTTTTTTTGCTTTTTACTTAAAAATTTCTGATTTTTTTAATATGCTTTATTTTATTTAGCTTATTTAAAAATTAAAGCTTTTGCTAAATTATTTGTATACTTTTTATTTTTAAAAAATGTTTTTGCGCTTGTAAATATGCTAGTTTACTTAATATAAACTGCAAATTATTTTGCGCTTGTTTTAATTTATTTTGCACAAAAAAAATTGCTGCTTTGCTTGTTTTTTTTTTTTAAGTTAACAATATTTAAACATTATATTGTTTATAATGTTTACTAAAACTTTTAAACTATTATAAAAGCAACTAGCGCAAATATATTTTATATATAAAAAATACCTTTTAATATTTTGTATATTAATAATTAGTTAAAATAGCAAAAGCAAAACATAATTTTATAACTAAATTAATTAATAAAAAAAGCAAAAACGAGCTTTTGCTTAGTTTTAATTAAACAGTTAGCTTTTTTAATACAATTAAACATTTTAAAAAGTGGTAAAAAAAAGTTATTTATAAAAAAACAAATTGTTAAAATAATAATTATAAAAAAAAAATAATATTATAAAAATATATATTAGTATAAAGGTAGCAGCTTAATTTTTTTTTTGCTTAAATTTTTTTTTTTTTGCATTTACTTTTTTTATTTATTTTTTATTGTTATATAATCTATAGTTTACCAAGTTTATAATAATTTGTAATTTACTAAGCTTATAATAATTTATAGCTTACTAAGCTTATAATGATTTAAGCTTACTAAGCTTGTGGTGATTTAAGCAATTATTATATTTTTTATGTTTATATAGTTGTGCATATTTTTATAACTAGTTATTTGTTTAGTTTTTATTTTTTAGCTATTAATTTAAAATCGCTAAGCATTAATATATTTATTACTTTAATACTTAGTAATACTTTTTGTTGTATAGTAATAAAAGTACAATAAACCTTTTTAACAAACACCTGCTAATTTTCATACTGTTATTTGCAAATTAAAAACCTTTGATAAGTTTATTATATTGTTATATAATAGGTTTATTATATGCTTGTTTTATAAATAATTTCTTGCATTTTAAAGCTTACAAACAGCGTAGCTAAACGGCTTGTAGCTATTAGCTATAATATATAGCTTGCATATTTATTTTTTTTAGTTTTTCTTTAGGAGGTTGTAACCGTAACTTTAACTTTAAAATACCCGGTTTTTAGTAGCTTGAGATAAAGTTTAGCTTTAAAATAACTTTATTATTTATTGCTTAAGGTTATTGTTGGTTAAAAAAATAATTAAACTTAAAGTTTTTAAAAGGTTTAAAAAAATCGATAATATAATAACAACAAATCGGGTTAGCAATAAAGGAATTAAAAAAGCTTTTAATAGCTTAATAATTAGTTGCAAAACGTTTAAAATAGTTTTATTAAACATTTTAACGCTGCTATAGGCTTTTAAATTTTGTATATGCTATTAGCTGCTATAAGTTTTGCAAAATTTAAATAAAGTAGTAAATTAAACTTTGCATATTAAATGCAAAATTTATAAAAGCGCAACTTTAAAACTTAATACTTATTATAGCAAGCATAATAGTTAAAATTAATTTAATATTAACTAATTAATTTAAAAAGGCAAAGTTTACATAAATTTTATAATAAACCATGTTATTAATAAAAAAAGCTTTTTATAGTTGCACCGTTTAGCAATAAGCTTATGTAAACCCTACTTTTTTAAATTAACCAGTTAATGTTAAGTTAGTTTTAACTTTGCGCCAGCGGCGTAACGGTAATGTTATAAAAATACGTGTTGGTATAAAGGTAGCAGCTTAATTTTTTTTCCGCCTAATTTTTTTTTTCCGCATTTATTTTTTCTATTTATTTTTTATTATTATATAATCTGTGGTTTACCAAGCTTATAATAATTTGTAGCTTACTAAGCTTATAGTAATTTAAGCTTACCAAGCTTGTGGTAATCTAGGCAATTATTACATTTTTTATGTTTATATAGTTGTGCACATTTTTATAATTAATCACTTGTTTAGTTTTTGTTTTTTATCTATTAATTTAAAATCGCTAAGCATTAATATATTTATTACTTTAACACTTAGTAATATTTTTGTTGCATAGTAATAAAAGTATAATAAACTTTTTTAATAAACACCTGCTAATTTTTATACTGTTACCTGCAAATTAAAAACCTTTAATAAGTTTATTATATTATTATATAATAGGTTTGTTACAGGTAACTATTATTATTATTGCTATTAATATTAAATTAAAAACACTTTATAAAAAAAAGAAAAAATTTAAAAATAATTGCAAGCGTTATAGCTATTAATAAAATTATTTGCTATAATAGTTTAATTAATACTATTAATTAATATTATTTACTAGTAAAAAAAAAAATGTTAGGTAATTTGCTAAAATAACAAAAATTAACTTAGAAAAAAAAAGTGCAAATAAGTTTAAATTATATTTATTGTTATAATAAATATATTAACAAAATAAATTATAAAATATAGCTTGTAGCAACAGCTAATATTTTATTTGTTAAATAAGCTTTAATATAATATTGCATATAATAAAGGTAAACAAAATATTTTTATTTAGTATTATATTTATGTTTATTTTTTAAATAAAAAAAATAAAATGCTTTGCATAATAAAGCTTTTATTTAAAAAATAAAAGTACTGCTAACTTTTGCGCTAAATAAATAAAAAAAATAAAGTATATATAAAGCTTTATTTTTAGCTTTATTTAAAGGTTGTAACTAACGCTAATATTTTAATATTATTAACAAAAATAACAAAACTAAAAAAAAAAAAATTAAATATTAAATAAACTAATATAACTTGTTTTTATTTATATAATACTTTGCGTAAGTTTTTTTTCTTTTTATTATAAAAAGCTAATTATGTAATATTTATATTAGTTATAATATTTGTCACATTTATTATATTTTAATAATTTTTAATTGCTAATAACTATTAAAAATTAATTAATATTTTTTAAAGCAAAACTTTTTAAATAATATTTATATAAATTAATAAATTAATTTAATTTTTATAGTTGCTTATATTTAGCTATTATTTAAATATTAAAAGTAAATTTAAATAAAAAATATTTTTAAGTTATTATAATTTGCACAGCAAAAAAATATATATTTAAATATTTATTTATATAATTTAATAAAAAAAACTTAACCAAAACTTTTAATATTTTTTTTTATTAAACTTATTATTTATAATGCAATTGCTATATGTTTGTTTAAAAACTTAAAAAAAATAAAATAAGTTGTTTAAAAATAGCTAGTAATACCAGCTATATATTAGTAATACTAACTATTTTAGGCATAATATCTAACAGTAAAAACGTTTTGCCATATTTTATGGCCCACGGTAGGCCACATTACAACAGATCCGTGGCGTGGCGTAGGGCGTAAAAAACTGCTCGTGGCGTGGCGTGGCGTGGCTATGGGCCATGCTGTCGGATATAACGATTACCTCTGTATAGTCACGCTATTACAACGTACCATGGTGGTACGATGAGCACTGCCACCCACAGGTTAAAAAAGGGAGCCAGAAAATAGAGGCCTTTAACAGAAAAAAAATACACAGACAATTCTGACCAGACTTTATATAATTAACTTAAATCTAACAATTAAAAGTTTTATCGCAATTTTTTTGAAGCGATATTAAAAATATTATCAAAAATTATTAATATATCATTTGGATATTAATCTCTATATAGATTATAATGCCAGTACCCTTTACTTTACGCGATTCGGAGAAAACCGATTTTACTGCTATTTTTTAAGAGGCAATTAACTGGCCGGAATGGAAACATGATTTCCTTATCAAGGCGGAAACCCTTGGCCTTAGCCAACATATTTGCACAAAAACCCCTATTATGTCCAGGCCAGAGATGCCGAACATTGCTCGAAAGAAGTACGAAAAAAAGCGAAACACCTTAGAGAATAGCCAGACGATCGAAGTCCAACCCGATTAAGACGAAGCTGAGATTAATGACGAGATTATTTAACACAAAAGAAACAATGGTGCTTGGATAACTTTTGACCTCACTGCACTTGGCAAAGCGACCTATAAATCAGACAACATTTTTTATAACCGAATGAAAAAAAAATATATTAAACAGGCACAAGCCTTAAAGAAAATAAAAAACCATGTTGTTAAAACGGTCGCAAACTATTACAAAATTACTTGCTGTTTTTTTACACAAACGGTATAAAAATAGTATAAAAACCTTAAGTTTTAATGTGGCAAAGCATCTATAAATAAAATAGATAATGCTAAACAAGCATACAAGGTTGCATTACAACCTTTAAAAAACCCTAAAAATGCCCCTAAGTGGATTGCGGCATAAAAGATCGCCTTCACCAAGGCAAAACAAAAAAAAGTCCTTAAAACCAAAATAGTTAGCTTATGGGCACGCGATTTCCTAAAAGCTATCTCAGAGGCCTTCCCTGTATGGTCAAATATTTACTACATCACTAAGAAAAGCGAGATCAAAAACGGTACTCTCGAGTTCCGTGAACTTGCAAATAACTTCCGCGATGTCATGATAAAAAACCTACAGAAATCTGGCCGTGCAACCAAAAAAGCATTTAGCGCTACCTACAATAAAAAAGCCTCTAATAACAGTAAAAAAAAAAAAAAAAAAAAAAACAAGGCAAAAAAAAAAAGCCAACAAGCGAAAGTCCAAAGCAAAAAATAAACTTGAAAACCGTCTAAAATGCCCTGCCTGTAAACTACCACATCCACTTCCCCAATGCTATTATATCTTCCCTGAAAAAGCATACAAAAGCTTCGTTCCAAGAGAAGCAATTGCCGAACGAGTGAAAAAGGCTATAAAAAGCCCACAATTGCAAAAAACGATTCGCGCCTTAAAGCGAGGCAAATCTCGTACAAAAACACCTCAACCAAAAAACGAAAAAAAACCTAAAAAAATTTAAAACTGACTGTACGGAAAAACGATAGGCTAAATACCCGGAGCTTTCTCGACACTCCCCTCAGAGGAGTATCCGTTAGCATACTCAGTCATTCTTAATAATAAAAGTTTTATTACGATTACCAATCAAAAATAAAGATTTACCAACTGGAAAATAGCTTTAGCAGGAGATTTTATATGGTCTGGAAACCGACCCTTGCCTATCGTAGCATATAAAACCATGCGAGTTACTATTGGCAACACGATTTTAACATTTTTAAATATGGCCTATTATTTTACAATATTTACCACTTTGGTATCACTTAAAAAACTCAAACAAAAAAAGTATTGGTAAGATAATAAAAATAAGCAAACTTGTTTAAAAAAAAAAGATAATTTCCTGGTTGGATATATTAAAGATGTCCACGGGCAATATATCATTAAATATCGACCAAATCGACCTAAACAAACAGCGGTGTTCCATACCTAACAAATCTTGAAAAAACACAAGCATACCTCATGGACCAAAAAAGCCCCGTTAACAGGAGACGCTTAAAAATAGCATCAAAGATTAAGCCATCCTGGCCTTAAAGCACTTGAACACCTTGTGCGCTTATTTCAAGGGGTGATCATCAAAAAACTTATAGGAGTAAAATGTAAAGCCTGTAAAATGTCAAAAGTAAAACAACAAATTCGAAGGGCACCAAGGACCAACTATAAGAACCCAGAAAAAAGGCTGGCGATAAACTTCCATAACTACAAAAAGTCCCTGTCAAACGAAACATCGCACCTTATCTTTACCTATAGGAACTCAGGGGTGTCCTGGGACTATGCCCTAGAAAATCAAAAGACAGAAACAATTATCCATGTTTTACACGCTTATATACGATAGCTGGAATATCAGTATAACATCAAAGTCAAAGCAATTAAAACAGATAATAAAATTACAGTAAACAAGCCAAATGTTAAACGATAGCTAAAAGCCCGCGCGATTAAAGTTAAGCCCTCATCACCAAATACCCAAGCACAAAACGGGGGTGCTAAACGCTTAAAGGGTGTACTTAAAACAAAAGCGCGTGCTATAAAAATTAAATTACGATTACCGATTTTTCTCTAGCTTAAAATCCTTAAAGCGGCCACCTATTTATACAATCGAACGCCGAAACGGAAAAATGGGTGGAAAACACCGTTCGATGTCTTTTTTAAAGCAGTGTCAAAAAAAACCGGACGCCTAATAGCACCAAACAAAAAGCCAAACCAAACACACCTTAAAGTGTATAGGTGTAAAGCCTATGTTATTACAACTGATATAAAGCTACATCGCCGTCGACTAAATCGACTTAGACCTAAGGCATGGATTAAATACCTAGTGAAATACCGCTTATCTAACATATACCGAGTGTGGGTGCTGCAATTAAACAAGGTTATTAGTACACAAGATATAACTTTTTATAAAAATAAAATCTTTAACGGAAACAAAAAAAGCTTTCGGAACAACTTAAAAGCAGCAACCATAGAAAAAATACAGGTTATAGTTAACAAGTATGCCTTACCCAAGTCTAATAACTATGTTCACGATAAAAAACAAAAAATAGAAAAAAAAAACGAATAAATAGTGAGAAACGATCCATAACTCCGACGGAAATAACGGACGTTCAAATAATAAGTGGCCCGGTAGTCCCAACCGGGATATAAGTCCAAAAAAATAAAGAGGAATTTAACGCAAGCGTTAAAACTGATTATCAGTATACCACGTCGAAATTCGTTTTAATGCTTTTACCACTGCTAAGCCCACCGTTAGCGCTACTATATCACTTTATTTAAAATGAAAATAAAGTACTCTATAATTTTCTATACGGAAATAAAACAATCCGTAATCCTTTAAATAACCTTGGACATAAAAATTTAAAACCGTAAAAAGCAGTTTTCTTAGCAAAACTTAAAGCTTTGCCAATAAAACGATTAGGACTAGCTACCCTAGATCGCGCCGGCGTAAAACAAGCATTAAAAAAAAGTCAGAAAATGCACCGCAGGTTTTTAAAAAACGCACCAAAGCGGCGTAAAAAGTTAGCTAACCATTTAATAAAGCATTTTTTTAAACAAGCTAAAAAAAACTATTTAAAAAGTTATTAAAAAATGCATTTATAGTTAAAAATTCGAAAAAAAAACCTATTAACACAAGGGTATTAAATCTTAAATTATATATAGGTGTATATTTACAAGTTTAATAAATATAAAAGGTTTATAAAGTGCAAAGCCTGACTAGTTATAAAAAAAAATTAGCAAAAAAGTTTGCATGCAAAACAAATATATGCTGCAACTTTAGCTAAAAAGTTTTTTAAAACTTTAATAGCTTTAGCGGCTAAGTTCGACCTCGAAATAATCCAGTACGACGTTATAAACGCCTTTGTACATGCCCCTATTAACAAAAAGATTTTCATGCATATGCCACACGGCTATCGCAAGAGAGAAATAATACTATAACTTAACAAAGCCCTCTATAAACTACGGATATCGCTTTTGCTATAGCAAAAAAAGTTCTCAAAAACGCTAGCAAGCTTAAGCTTTAAATTTATTCCTTATAAGCCATGCTGCTATACAAAAAAAAAAGTGATAATATTTTTTTACGTCGATAATGTGATTATAGCCTATAGAAAACATGCACAATTAAACGTAAAAGTAATTACCTAGCAGCTTAAAAAAAATATTAAATTACTGGTAGCAAAAAAATACAATGGTTTTTTGGCATAAAAATTATTTAAAACCGGCCCCAGCGAAAAATTTGGTTATCCTAGACTTTTTATATTGAGAAAATCACTAAGCTAATAACCTTAAATAATAAATTCCCTGAAACTCCAATAGGCACCGAACAATTACTGCCCCGGCACGATTATGCCGCCCAACATGAGATCCAGAAATTCCAAAGAAAAATTGGTTCCTTTTTATTCGCTGCAGTCTTTACAAAACCAGACATAGCCTTTGCTACATCCCGACTAGCAAAATTTCTTACCAACCCAAGCCAGCAACATTAACAAGCTGCGGATCGAGTTATTTGCTACTTATACAAAACCAAGCATCTTGCTCTTTAGTTTAGTGGGGGAAAAAATTTAATAGTCTCAAGCGATACTTTCTTTGCTAATAATACACTTGACCGAAAAAGCTCTCAGGCCTTTTCTATAACACTTTTCGGCGGGCTAATCGGTTAGAAGGCAAATAAGCAAAACACAGTTACTACCTCAACCACAAAAGCAAAATTGCTTGCATTAACTCAGGCTGTAAAAAAAACTTTATACACAAGCCAACTAATCTTTAAACTAAAGGTTTAACTTAATTAAAAGCGGATTAAAGTTAAATGTAATAATACACAAACGATCAAGCTAGTAACAGCCGAAATTGCTTAATTATAAACTAAGCTACAACATATAAACATATATAATTATTAGCTGCGACAAAAAGTCAATCAAAAAACGATAGATGTAAAATATACACTTTTAGCCAAAATAAAAGCAAATAGGTTAACAAAAGCCCTACCGGCCTCAAAGTGGTCAACATTTCTGGATTAATTAGGTTTGGTAAATATTTAGAAAAAGATCAAAAACCGGAAGTCGGAAAAAAATGGGATAAAAACCAGAGAAAAAATTCTGAGTAAAAAAACAAATGTCTTATACTCAAAGGGTGTAAACCAGCCAGGCCCATAACGTTACCTGGCTGAGGAGGTGTGTCGGATATAACGATTACCTCTGTATAGTCACGCTATTACAACGTACCATGGTGGTACGATAAGCACTGCCACCTACAGGTTAAAAAAAGGAGCCAGAAAATAAAGGCCCTTAACAGAAAAAAAAATACACAGACAATTTTGACCAGACTTTATATAATTAACTCAAATCTGACAAAAGCAGGTAGGTAAATAGGTAAGTAAGTAGGCTGAGGGGCGCCGACTGAAGGTAGCGTAGCGCAGTGGGGCGTTTTAGTGGAGAGAGAACTGAAATAAGCTACTGTTACAGCTGCATGTGGAAACGATCCGCGATTTTTAGGTATTCGCCTATTTGTATAACGTTATTAGGCGGTGATCTGCAGCAGAATTACGTTTTTACTTAGATAGTTTTTAGTTTTTTTCACGCTTTATTTTTCGGATTTTTACTACTACTGCTACTACCATTACCACGACAGCCAGGTTGTTGCCCTTATTTTTCTACACTTAATATGCCGTTCCAAATCTCACCTGGACGTCGGTGCGATAACTGTGGTGCCGCCTTCTGCCCGCGCAATGGGCGAGCTATTGAAGTCGACTGCCCAGATTTAGAACAAATTTAGGCAATTGTTTTTGCTGAGGCCGTCCGGTAAGCATTGCTACTTATTGCCACGAGATATGTTTTATAAAGATTTATATAAACAGGACAGCTACGCTAAAAAATGTTATCTAGCTACCGCTTACGATCGGTCTCGATAAATTTCGAGCTATAAATAGTAAGTCCTTTTACTACTGTCGATTTTATGAAACTTTATTAACTATATATATATATCAGCCGTTTTTAAACGCCATAATATTTATATTTTTTACTTAAATGTTTTTTAACCGAAAAGCGACACGTTATATAACAGCCCTAAGACGTACGAAAAGTTTAAAAATATTGCTAATAAAACTTTTTTCAACATGTTGTTTCGGAAAAAAAACAAGGTTTTAGGTGAGTTGTTTGCTGCTGCCTTTGTACAGCAGGCTGCTATGGATAATTTAATCGACATTTAAAATGGCCAGATTTTTAAATCCGATGTTATTTGCGCTGACTCCAGATTATTTTTTTGAACTATATAAACCGGTCGCAGCTTAACAGATTGGTGGGTTAAGTATAACGATACGGCATCTCGTGATAAATAGATCGAGATGATGTCTCAGCTTACCGTAACAATATTGGTACCTACTATCAAGCAATGGGAATGCCAGCTACAGGTCGGGGAGAACAGAGAGAGTCGGTGCCTTACATGTAGCTAGGCAGGCTTTTCTTTGGGTATGCCGGGCAGGGGTTGCCCAAGCTTAGATACGATCTCAAAGTGGCCTTAGGCAAAGGCTGGTTGCGCCATAATTAGATATCTCCAAGTATTCATCGATAGCTGCCAATCCATTTCCCGGTGGTACAAAAGGGATTAAATAAGTGCTTTTTTTCTCGTGAAAACCCATTGTCGCGTCTTACTACCAACGCAAGTTATCGTCCAAAGATGTTCTCTCCCAGTCTCGGGAAATGACATGTATGCGCTGCTGGACTCCAAGGGAGAGCTCTTAGTCGTACATCAATGCAAGATTGTGTGTGCTCCTGTTAACTGCACCGTGTGTGCTTATATAAGGCAGTAAGCCTGCGCCACATGTTTTATATCCACTCCGGCGTAGAGAGAAAACTCCAGAAAAACAACAAGAACAATCATCAACCTCCAATTAGCTACATAATACTGTGTCTGACAGCAAGGCAAGTAATAGAGGATAGTTCATACTAGGCCAGCTCCCATCTTCCGCACCTAATAGCGATACAGAGAGGGCTCCAGTACTGACCCCTTACAAACGTGACCTGGTTCAAGTCAGCTCCATGGGTGACAAGACGAGGAATCGATTTTCAGTCGAATATGGCGATGTAATGGCGTAAACCAAGGGCGTATCCCCTTGTTCATCCCCGACATTCGGTTCATTCTTTTCTCCTTTGCCAGGTATTCTGTAATATCCGAGAGATCTGCAGCTGCTGAAACATGAAGAGCGTTTATACCTCTCTCCGATATCAGAGAAGCACCTCGATCTAACAGTAGCGTTGCCGTCAGGCTGCTGAGATACAGCCTTCAGTTCCTCAGAATTCCTTACTGCGTAGACTTGATCATCCATTTAGATTCGAGGGACTCGGGCAAAGGAACTGAAGCATCAAAACATCTCTCTTCGTCTTGCCAGCGACTTTCACTTACCATCATTTCTCGAATTGGCTGTAACCCATCTAACATATCATCCGCCGTACAGCCTCCACACTCTTGGCGAGAATACAACTTACTCGAGTGCAGCCTAGATAATCCTAACAATTTGGTATCGCTGACCTGGCCTCTACAACTTGGGTCTAAGAAACCTGCTTGAAACTATGATCACCAGAAGTTCGCTTCAAAAAACATATCTTGACGCCGCATCAAGCAAAGTCCTAACAGATATGCGTATCTTATGTAGCCATGGAGTGCAGTTCTTAGCATTAGCCAGCATACCTTCCACAGTAATCGTAGGATATACACTGTCCTGGTACGGCGCCCAATACAGACACGGGATCCCGTGCATATAATATTTTACGGGATCCCGTGTGGATTATATAAGCACCAGCTGCCACAGCTTTAGGCAGCTGCCATAATCGCGTACAACCATCACCCGCACCTTTCGCCTATAGCTATCAATACATTTTACAATCGTTATAGTATAAATATATTGGGATGTAATTTTATTAAAAAAGGTAATAGCAGGACTTATCTGGTAAAATTAAACGCCGTTTGTTACCTGCTAGAATATAGAGACTGCTGCTCTCGATTGTCCTCTTCGATCCTCCTCCAGATATCACCCACACCTCTCCTCCCCGGATCTAAAGGGTTTTCAGCATATAGAACTTCAACACGCTCATCCTCTGCCTTATCCCAGTCTAGATAGGCCATCTTCTCCTCTTTTGTCCATTCCCTCGACCCCGTTGAATCAACACAGCGTTTCCCCATCTGATTATAATTGAGGCACCATTCAAAGCTCTCTTCATCATATCGCGCCGGCAGCCCCATCGCTTTTCGGTATTGTTGGTTGGTTTTAATGCTCCCGCGTGGCTGGGCCTTATACCAAGCATCCCTTGCGTCAATGTATCTTTGGTAGATAGCCCGTGGGTCATTGTATCTTATAAGCGGACTTGACGGGCGTAGTGGACTTGATGGGGCAGATGGCGAAGACGATAACACTATAACAGTTATACTATCAGCAACTTTACCAGCAGTACGAGCAGAAGCTTCGGCAGCAGCTTTTGCAGCTTCAACAGCAGCTATATTAGCAAAAGCCTTTGCAATAGCTTCCGCAGCTATACTGATAGTAGTACTAACAGCAGCTGTGGCAGCATTAGCAGCGGTAGGACCGGCAGCAGCTTCAACAGCTGTATTGGTTGCAGCTATACCAGCCGCTGCTAGCAATTCTGCGTGGCGTAAGGGACATGCTTTAGAAGTTATTGTGTGGCCCGGTTCTTGGCAACGGCTACACCTTGCTGGCGCCCGTGGCCGTACTACCGCTTCAACCACCTCAAAGCCGCTGGGCTCTCGTTGTGTACTTGATCGTGGGATATTCGAATTGGCCATAATTGGATCAATACGTTGACGAGGCTCCAGAAGAATCTGGGGTGTCCCATCGCGTTGTAGGTGCCAATGCAAATGGAAATCTTTTAGTTGGAGCGGTTGATTGTTTTCCAATAAGGTCTGGAGCGTATGGACACATGGAAGTCCTTGACTTCGAGTAAAAGCACCTGTACACTGTGGTGAAATAGGAGGGTCTTTTTTTGCTAATAGCTTCCGTTGATTATCGACCTTCCGGAGAGCCTCATGCGATACCCAGCCGCGTACAATACTATATAAAAATCCATCGAGGTCAATAGGTGTCCGTACTTGTTGCCGGGCTTGGTTGGCTTCTAACTCGGAAAGCTGGTTGAATAAAGCATACTTGATGGCCCTCCAAGCCTCGAAAAGATCCAACGTCGATGTTTTTAGATGGGTTTTCACCAGCCCATGAATACCTTCTGCGCGTGAAGTAACCACGTTATCGAAATGATAATACCGATCAACCCAGGCCTTAACAAGCTTTTCTTTATAGGTATCTAACCACGTAGTTTTAACGTACGTGACTTGATCGCTATAATCGGGAAAATACTTCGTTTCAAATTCCTGTACGCGTTGATCGAATACCTCTTTATTTGATGATCTAATAATAGAATGCCATGATTGATAAAACTCATTCCAGGCTTCGGTCCCTTTGTCCCGGCGCATAAAGGTAGGCTGGCAATATCGGAGTACTGCTTTATTAGCATGCCAAAGGCATAGCAGCGAAGGTGAGGCTGGGAAGCAAATAGTAATAGCGTTAATACATGCTAAACAACGGTCTGTTAGAATTACAGACGGGAGCCGAGCTTTGCAACGCTCGTATATCGACTTTAGCCGGGTTAAGGCCCAAAGGTAATCCCTTTCCGCCTCCCCGCTGAGGAACGCGAAACCGATGCAAAAGGACCGCTGGCAAGCATCGACTCCAATCATATCCAGCAAAGGCATGCCGTACTTATTCGTCTTATAAGTACAATCCAATATTAGGACATCTGGGTATGCTTGGAGGTACGCCATTGATTTGGGGTGGGCAAATAGAACAGCCGTAACTCGGCCATCTGGATCTGTTTGGAATTGACTCCAGAAGCCCTCTTGAAACAGCTGATCCGCGAGGGCTTGTATTGTGCTTTGGCCCGCGCAGACCTCTCGCCTGGCGGCTGCAATCCTGTTGTAGATATCTTGCTGTGTTGCTATTGTATCGTAGTTCTGGCGCATGTACGTCCTAATCTCTTTAGGGGCAATACCAGCATTGGTAAGGCTGGCAAGAGTAGACTCCTCCTCCGTAGATAGTACTCGGTGTGCTGGGTGGGCTATAGGGTGTGGGCTTGGATCATGGTTATGAATAGAAAACCGTTTATCAGCACGATGTTTTACAGTCCAAGTAGCCTTATCTAACGACTCTTTGGCATAGATCGAAAATAGGCAGCCAGTCCTTCGAGTAGTTGTTTTTCGCTGCCGCTCTTTTGGTATATTAGGAGGCCGGGAAAAGCGGTCGCATGAGTAGGTGATTGTCAATTTACCGCTGTTCTCCTTTGTTGACCTCCCAGTTACAAAGGCGTAACCCCTTGGGGCTGCCCACAAGTTAATCGCCTGAAGTAAGGCAGCCCGTGAATTATAATTGCCTTCAGGGGGCAGACAATCATCTGGAAACGAAGGCATTGTTGACTGAAGTCCAATGTGGCTATATTGTAACTGAAAAATAAAGTCGTGTTTATTCGCGCGGAAATCCTACGCGTCGCGTTCATACTTTAATTGACATCTGTTGGCAAATGCTCTCAAGTTTGGCAGCTGGTGCTTATATAATCCACACGGGATCCCGTAAAATATTATATGCACGGGATCCCGTGTCTGTATTGGGCGCCTCCTGGTACCCGCCAGACCCTTGTCTCATCACGTGATTTTGGAGCTGTGCCTCAAGATGCGCGAACCATTGAACACGCGACGTTCAATGAATGCTGCGTTTCATCATAGACAAGATGCCAAGATGACCGCACAACCCCCAAACACCTTAGAGTCTTCACATGGTCCTTCGTACATCGAAAACCGGTCTGGAAAACGAAGAGATGAAGATTCTTTATCATATTCTTCATCAAAACGGTGCCGGGTTTCCAAGTTCTCATCGGTGCCGTTGTGGTGTCAACCTCGTTGTCGAAGCCGGGAATGTTTAATCTAAGAACTGGCATAGCTTATAATGTAAACCTGTGGCGCGAATTGTCGAAATGCAACTGTGAGAGATAATGCTCACAGAAGCAAGCTTCTGCTATCTCCATCACACTACCATCATAATACAGCCATTAAGGACCTTTTAGAATGGAGAAATCAAGGTGTAGACTTATCAGAACAGAAAGCTAACCTAGTACCTCACTATGGTCAGATAATGTGCTTATTGCTGGAGACGTCGGTGGAGGGATTTGGGAATAGCGAGCATCGACATGCCCATCCACGCTGTTGCGGACGAGGAATAGAAACAAACTCAATACACTCTTTCCAAAATCGCGTCACTCGATCTCTCAATTTATTTATTGTATATCTTTGTATTTTTGGCTAAATCCTTATCTGGAAGGCCAATTTCATCTCTGAACGAACCCATCATCAAACTTGCCTAAGTTTCCTCTCTGCTACCGACGTGAAATCTCCAAGATTTCACTTCTGCTCACTCAAGCCAAAAAGGACCAATCATAGACGCCCTTCTTTATCCTTGGCAATTCCGAAAGTCCCTGTCGTCCGAATGTCTGCGGTGAGTATGCCTCAACCGGATGTAGTAACCGACCAGCGGGGGAAGACCAACAGGGATGGCAATTCCATATAAATGTGCAAGTAGATGCATGTTGTTTGCGTTCAAGTCGCCACCAAATATGCTTAAGTAGATTAAGGCGGGCTGTGCCGCGAGCAAGACTAGGATCAGTTGATGGGGAACACAGGTCGGCTGCAGGATCATGAGAGGTAAAGAAGAGCTCGTATGTGGTTGAAATTAAATTAGGGATCATGTTGATGGAGATGAATATTGTCTAGCAGACAGTAGAGGAGTATGCCGAGCCACAACCATCGCAATCATCACGCTTCTTGAAGATGTTGAACATGCCGTTATTCTTAGCATGTTGCTTGCCGTTAGGCTTCCTGCTCCCTTCAGGTGATTCGTAGCCGGACCTGTTATTGACCCCTGCGCGTGCCCGAGCTCCCTGGATCGCGTGAATAAGAAGTTCGAATCGTGCAACGACGTCGTCGGTGACAGCGGACTGGACAGCGGACTGGACAGCGGACTGGACAGCGGACTGGACAGCGGACTGGACAGCGGACTGGACAGCGGACTGGACAGCGGACTGGACAGCGGACT
>MU389501.1:41483-52530 GCA_022578775.1 Xylaria venustula
TGGACAGCGGGGCCAACGACCTCGGGGAGCATGGTACGAACCACCTGAGGAAGCATGCTTACTATGGTCTGAAGAAGGCCGACTTGAGTGGTCATAGTGGTGATGTTGCTGTTCGTAGAGTTGACAAGAACACCCATAGCATGAACATGATTGTCTATTGCATTGACATTAGTTCCCATAGCATGAACATGGTTGTCTATGGCGCTGACATGGCCTGAAATGGCGTTTAGCTGGGTGTTTTGCATATCCGTGATAGTGTTCATGCTATTGATCTGGCCATCAACGCGGTTGATAGTTAGATCAACACGAGTGGTATTAGCATTGAGCTGGGTATCAAGAGCATTCTCAATGTCTTTGAATATATGTTCGATGGTGATAGGCATATCCTGCTGAGCAACGACGTGGGTACTTCCCATGACCTGACTTTGGACGGAACTGCGAATCTCATTGATAATACGAGTAGCTGCGGTGTTAACGAGGTTGTCTTCATTCTCGATGTTGAGGTTGTTGAGGCGAAGAATAGACTGGACGGCATGTCGCATGAGGTTGTAGATCCCCGTCTCGGCACCGACGCCATTCGCTATTCCATCAAGGCGAGCTCGAACGTTAGAATCAGCAGCTATCTGGCTTTGAGTGAGGTCTCGATCCTGGATCCGTCGCTGAATCTGCACATACAAAGCCCCACATTCTCTAGTATCGGTTTGGCCCTCGAGAGCATTTTCAAGTCGCTGAAGATCCTCGTAGTCGTCCAAGACGGCCTGGATGTTGTAGGTAGGTGTCATAGTGGGAGGGAAGTTTCGTTCGCGGCGAGCCTTGGCAAGGGCTTCTCCTATACGCGTAATATGTTCAGAGTTATACGGCATACCGTTAACAATAACCAGAGGCGAGGCGGAGTTGGTGACAGTGAGACTGCCACCACCAGTGGGGGTGGTAGGAGGAGTCATGTGAGCAGAATCAGCGGTATTGTCGATCTCAGAGGGCTGGTCCTTCTGCATCTCCTTAGTATTGTTGATTTTGAGCATCGTAATGCGTAGACGAAGCTGAATAGTCAGATTAGCTGGGGTTGAATGAGAGGAGCTCGGGGTGTTGAACTTTACAGTGTCTCCTCTCGGCACAGGAAAATATCGGCCGGTCTTGGTCGGCGTGGGGATTTTTGAATTCGGGGTAGTTGTCGTTTGCTGTTGGGGTCAGAAAAACGGACAAGCCGAAATCTGGGTTCGTAAACTCAGGGAACAATAAAGAAAGGACGAGGTATACGGGACAGTTAATACTGTCAATCAAATTTCATGCTCGAACGAAGGGATACCAAGTTGTGGAGAAAAGAGCTGTATATGTAGATTTACTTCCTTCGTAGGACTGGTGAAGTGCATGTACATGTGTCGGGTACAGGGAACCTTGGAAACTGAAGAGAAGAGTTGTGCCAGAGTGTTGAGGATTGAGAAAGTGACGGAAGGTAGAACATAGGGTGTAGGCGTAGATGAGCCGCTAGGGAATCAAAAAGTGACAGAAATTGTGTGCTAATTGTGGGAAAATACTTACATTATTCTTGTTTGGTGCTAGTGAAAGCCGAGGTGGGAACTCGCAAGCCGCGAAGTTGCTGTTGATCTGAAGTTGTGTATTGAGACCTGAAGTAACTGGTGCGGTTGGTATCACTATTGCAAGGAGGCTAGAAAGCTACAGCAGAGACAAGTCAATAGAGTGTTGATTGAAATTCCATCAAGCTGCAGATGTGAAGTATGATGGCGAAGTGTGAGTGATTGTGTTGTGTTGATGTAGTTGGAGAGGAGGGTGGACTCCTGGGTGCGGGTAGGAAAAGTGGGCGTATGACTGACTGGATGGAAGGACATGTGCGCAGGACGAATTGGTGGACTTCGTAGCAGGCGCCGCTGTGTATGGGATTACGGCCAGATATTTGGTGTTGGGAAAGATGGAGGAGCGGAGAGGAGAGGTTATGAATTTGAAGAAATAGACTTGTGGGCGAAGTCAGATTGTTTGTGGCAGGGGAAAGCGGTGAGGCAAGTGGCAGAATCTGCACACCGAGGCTGTCAATCCCAGACTAGGTATGATGGTGAAAATTATGAGGGCGAGAAAGAGTACACGTAACCAAGAATCATTGGAAGAGTCGTGCATACAAAAATTGGGTGTTACCTTACGTTGAGATTCTCGATATGACGTGCTAGCAGTTGACTTCTCTGCGTGTTGCTAAGTGTTAGCGATGTTACGTGGTCCTGGAACAGAAATGAAGATGTTGATGTAGAAGAGATCAAAAGGCCATAATTTTTGGAGGATAGAGAAAGTCTTACATGCCCCATCAGAGGTGAAGCAATAGATATCCTGCGGCATGCCATTGTCCCCCGCGCCTTCCCTCCCCATTTATTGTGGCAGCAGTATGCCTCCACATCACTAATAATGACCACGTAGATAATGGGAATGGTCTATTGTTTGCTTCAATGTACCTCCATGGCTTACTGACCAATCAGAACCAACGCGCATGCTTCAGATAGGCCACATAAGTTATACTGAAGTACCTGAGTGGAAAGAGGTACATACATATTCTTTACCTATAGTACATTTTATGACTCTCTACGACTCGATACTCCTGCTCCAGACATTGGCCATTGACCTGGGGCTATACGAATGCTTAGAGCCTGTATTACTAGACTATGAATATTATATCTAAATTCATTATAACAAAGGTACTTCTAGTATGATGTGATGACAAAATTACAGCTCGCGAAGAGGTTCCAATAGACTTCCCCTATTAGTGCACTATAAGCAATCATTAGGGTAAAATAGGTATAATTCTTTTTGGAAATATGTAATCTATTCAAAATTTTTGTGTCTGTCTATCCAGTTATATACTCGCGATTGGTTGTTGAAATTGGCATTTAGTCTTACGTAGGGTGGCGTGCTAGAGCTTCCTGACGGTCTAATAACTGCACGGCCGTGGACGAAAATAGAATAAAGAGCAGCTCGATGCACCATTGGCTCTCTTGAATGCAACATCACTGGTTGAGTACAAGGAGGGATTCTGTCTAACCACCAACCCAATATTTCTTCGTGTCTTCTTGTGGTTCATGTGCATCGGGAGAAGTCTCCTCCCTAGCATTTTACGTGTATGTCACGTGCTATTAGATCCACCTCTCAGGACCTTCATAGGGGGTCCACCTAGGTACCCATCTAGTGTCAGACACAGCGTTATGTAGCTAATTGGAGGTTGATCATGTTCTTGTTGTTTTGTTCTGAAGGTTTTCTCTCTAACATGTGGCGCAGGCTTACTGCCTTACATAAGCACACCCCGTATATCTAACAGCAGGAGGGTTTGGGTGAGGGAGGAAATACTAAATATTCATGAAGTTTCCTATGTAACTAGCTGATAGTCTTTTCTTACTTCACTATTCAATCTAAGCTAAGCTCATAGTTAGTTTTTGGAATCAACTACGAGGAGAGTATTCTCTAGCAACTTAGGCTTCATGTCAGCATACCTACTCGTCTAACCTCTAAGTATCGATCATAAACGCCTACAACGCCTTCGACTCTCTATAACCTCAGGGGCTATAGAGAGGGTTGTTATAAATCGTTGCAAGAGACTTTCTCCGTAAAGTAGCCACCGTCTTGGCAATGGTTTCTGCATTACGGAGCATATCATGCTCGTAAAATAACCGACCGGCAGTTTCCGTTGGAATCTAAATTCAATATCGGCTATTTCTTTCACCTCGTCGAAGACCCATTGTGGTGGTTGCATTTGTTGGAGCACAGACATGTATTGGAAAAAGACTTTCGCGATTTCGTGGGAGTTTTCAAGACCCTCTTCCGTCCTGTCAACAACAAGCTATGTCTCTCAGTTTCTGTAAAGCAAGGAACTTGCCTTTGGAGTCAGTCCGATCTCGCATCTAAAAATACCGGATGTTCCCAGGCAAACTTGGTCTGCGCTAGCAACAAGCGAACTTGCCCATCCTTTCGACTTAATGTAAGCCATGATGCTCCCGGGGCCTTCGTGCCCGATCAAGTGGGTGATGTATCGGCTTGGCTGAGTTTTGAAAAGCCACTCTTCATCCAGAAAATGAAAGCATAACCGTAGCTGTCGGAGGTTCGTGACTGGTTTCGCAAAGCATTGCACAGCGAGCTGGCCCTCGGTAAAAAGGACTTGGCCTTCCCAGCGATTCTGTGGCAGGTCTTTGTTCGGTACGTTCGAGAACAGCTCGACCACCAACGATTGGAGCTCATCTAGCCTTTCTCTTCCAAGGACGCAGAGCTTCATCCGATTGGCAGAGTAATGGGTATTATAGAAATCAATTAATTTCTGTAGAACATTAGAACCTTTAGACACGGGTATGGTCTTAAGCACCTCGAAATTGTCTGTGGGAAATTGGCAATAAGGATGCTTGGGGTTCGATCGTGACTTTTCGAGCTGACCTAGGCGCCGCCGGTCATCCCGAAAATTCGTCTTGTACTCCGAGTCGAGGACGGGGAGTTCACCGTCCACCGTCGAAGGGAGAATAAGTGGCGCGATGAAAAATTGAGCAAACCGATCCAGCGCGCCAGATAGAGGCGACGGGTTGGCCGCGGATGGTTTCTCTTCGTTGATTGGTTAGGCAGCGATTTCAAAGTAAAAGTTGGTCGAGGTGGTATCGGTGTAAGCGTTGGCCTTGCCCGAGTGCGAGGTGAGATAAACATTATATGCGTTCTCTTCTGGATTTTATCGGTGCTCATGAACAAAAGCTATAGAGTATTAATAAGGTTCACTAGTAATCATATTCATATGAAAAAACACACACATGTTCAACGGCGTGTGCCATGCCTGGCATATCCTTGTCGTCTGTGACAAGGGCTCTTGTAGAGGGCTTGGAACTTAGTCATATTCAATATCATAATATACTAGGGGTCTCAAGTGCCATGGTTTCTTCCCTTCCTTCGTCGGGAGAGTTGCCCTCTATTTATACACGAATGGTACCCTGAATATTCTGTTGCCTTCGCCTTAGTTCTGTCTGTTGGTTGTGTTGTTCTGTAATTGGTTAGCGTGGCGGCGGAGTTATCCGTATGACATTAAGTTCAGGCTGATGGCCAAACGTATGTTAAACGCTTCTGGCGTCAATACAGGCCTTGGCAAGGACCACTGGGTGATCTCTGATGCCTTTATATGCCATACTTTCAAGAAAGCAGTCGAAAAAGGTGAATGGATCACGGCTCTTGAGTGTGTTAGCGTTGGAGGTGAAGCCTTGCCGCCGCTGCTGATTTGGAAAGGCTCTAAAGTTCAAGCGCAGTGGTTTCCGGATAAAAACCGCGGTCTCTTCGAAGACTGGCGATTTGACTGCTCTCCCAATGGGTGGACCAGCAATGCCATCGCAATTAAGTGGCTATTGGACCTGTTTATCCCCCATATCCGCAGCCGCTTCGGCAATATATGGTGTGTGTTGGTCTGTGATGGCCATGACTCTCATACGAACGACGAGTTCCTCTCGACCTGCCTCTCAAGCAAGATACGGCTTCTGTTTTATGAACTTCATTGCAGCCACGTTGTACAGCCGTTGGACGTTGGAGTTTTCGGTTTGAAGAAAAAGTTGAAAAAGAACTTCAGTTCACGCCCGCCGGCCGCTTTGGCGTAAAGTGTGACGAACCTTAGATTCGTTGTGGCGTGGTATACTCGGAGCTCCCGTGTGGATCGTGCTAGGTAGTATAACAGGTAGTGGTTATCGTTGCGTGGTCACTAAGTAGTCAGGATTGCTCCCATACAGTTATTCCAAGAAGTCGCTGTATGCTTAGATTGAATTGTGAAGTAAGAACTAGAACTAAATACATAGGAAACGTTGGTCTATTATATAGACAGTCCTTCCTTCACCAATTCCTTGTGGCTCATTTGGCTCACCCGGCTCAAATCCTTGAGCCTCTTGAGCCTTTTGAGCCCATCACGTGACTCGGGCATGCATCCCGGCTGTGGCTTGTCTCCTGGTCCAGCCGCATGCCCCTCACTGGTCACCTTGGTCTCTCAACAGGCCGCCCGCTGTTGGTTCGTAACATAAAGCCTTCGAAGAAAGACATGGTAGTAGCGTATAGAGCGACCCGCGATAGTGTTCTAAAGCCTAGAACCATCAAAAAAGCATGGCAAACCGCCGGGATATGACCAAGGGATCGCCAGGCCCCGTTATCTTCGAAGTACGTGATCCTTGAGAAGAAGGGTGTAGCAAGAACAAATGTACCAACACTTACGGTTGAATGACCTTTTACACCTAATTTTCTAACAATAACAGCTAAAATAACCATTAAGACACACCTAGGAAGCCAAGCGTTACAAACCACTATTAAAAAGCTAGCCAAGTCCTACCCCTCAATAATCCATCGCAAAGGCTGTTCTCCGCGAAGGATAGCACGGCCCTTGATTTGAAGGTTGAGAAAATCGCGTTTTTAGAGGCAAAGGTCGAGACACTGGAAGCTCAGATCGCTAGGAAGGTTAAAAGCAAGCGGAAGGCAGTTAAATTACCGCCCGGAGAGCCTTTTTATCGTATGACACGTGTACGGCAGACGAAACGCATATTAACGCGTAGAATTGTATATGCGGACGAAGCCGCTGATGTGGTCATTCCGGAACGCGAGGATACGGATACAGAAGACGTTATTCATGTCAGAAACGCTTCAAAACAACGAAAACAGCGTCAAAAACAACGTATTGGTGGTGTGAACAGCTTCAGAAGTTGTGCGCGTAAGTGGCCGGGGGGGTGGTTCGCGATGCAGGGGTTTTTCTTATAGTTTAATTGACCTTAAAAAAGGTCCGCTTTGTTGGCTTAACAAAATGAGGTTACTGTAACGGACCTGTCATATGTCAGAAATAAGCGATGGCTGTTCAATTGAATGTCTGTCTTGCGTCGCGGTGACCGCGTCTCTTGGTAGAAATATATGGGGGGTGTCAGATATAAGGAATATGATCTTAGCCGGAATATTGGCTAATGGATGCCTGATGATAGACCCATGTCAGGGGTACAGGGCCCCCTATACATTTCTACCTAGAGACGCGGTCACCGCGAGGCAAGACGGAGAAAAACACACAATAAAGACAATTCAATTGAACAGCCATCACTTATTTCTGACACATCTCGGCTACACTCCGTGGAGGTCTCGGGACTATGACTTCGTGGTCTGCAGTCGGAGATCTTGTAGATAATGCCAGTATCGTTGCTGCTTTTGGATAGTCTTCAATCTTGGGCATGATTGGTCGCTTGGGCCATGATATCCTCGTCTTTAGATCTGGTGTAATATAATCCCATAAATCTAGACCAACTGCCTTGCTCTTGAGCTCCCTTTCCAGGAGTAGAAGTCGTTCTCTCGCACTTAGGTGGGCCTCAGCCCACCTGCGCGCATAAGCGATCAGTTGCGAGTAGAATGTGAAGCTCTATTGGTCTAAGTCTAACTTATAATACATACGTGAGATGATCACCTTATATAGCAGATCTTACGGACTTAAGTTAAGCCGCTCCTGGATCCACTCAAGTGTGACACGTTCGCGTTCCTAAGCGCGATATTCGTGTCTTGATTGGTCGGTTTATGGATGTTAATCGCTCAATCAGGCTAGTAGCTACTCAATCGATAGTTTGTGAGGCTCTTAATTGTAAGATATAAGTAATGACACGCAGTATGGTTGAATAGATTGTCTTGATTGATTGTTTATGTTTTTGTCATGTAGCAATAACCGCGCCTGTAGACGGAATTGTATGGGGACCCCCATCATCCTGACATGGGTCTGTCATTGGTGTGACGAACCGTGAGTAAAGTACTCGGAGCTCCCCGTAGTGGGATCATGGTAGGGTGGTTACTGTGTAGATATCGTAGTCACAAGGTCGTCAGGATTGCTCCCATACAGTTATTCCAAGAAGTCTCTGTATGCTTAGATTGAATTGTGAAGTAGGACTAGACTAGCTACATAGGAAATGCTCATCATTATATAGACAGTCCTTCCTTCACTCTCGTTGCCAATGCTTAGCCGACTCAACTGGCTCAACCCTTTGAGCCCGTCACGTGATCCGTCGTGCGTCATTGGCTGTGGCTTGTCTCCTGGTCCAGCCCCACACTTGGTCGTGGTTCTATGGCGCCCGACCCCTCGGTCGGCCACCTGTTGGTTCGTAACAATTGGATACCCCTTCAGTCAATATACCGAATAAGATCATATCCATTATATCTGACAATTATTGTCAGAATTATGGGTTAATTTTGATCTATTGGTGCGGGCTAAATATACCAGGGGGTGAGCAAGGTCTGCTCAACCCATGAGAACCTGCCACACTATTTACTAGCACACATCTTGTCAGAATTGAGGGTTAATTTAGATGGATTACCGCGGGCTAATACGTCAGGGGGTGAGCAGGGACTGCTCAACCCCTGTGAACCCGCGACGCTATTTATTAGTACACATCTCAGAGAGACAGTTGTCAGATATAAGGGATATAAGCTTATTCAGTATATTGACTGAAAGGATATTCAATGACGGACCCCTGTCAGGATGACAGGGGCCCCCATACATTTCTACCTACAGACGCGGTCACTACTAAAGGACACATACATGAACACATCAATCAATACAACACATTCAACCCAATTTGCATGCCATCGCTTATTTCTGACAACAGCAAGACGCGCTCTCAACAACAATACAACAATTTACACCCTCAATTGACTGGCTCGCTTATTCTAACACTTCTCATACAGAGAGCAAGACACGCTCTTACGAAGATACAACATAATACACCGTCAATGAACTGACTCGCTTATTTCTGACAATTATTTTCCGTTTGCGCTCTTAGTCCTTTTTGTGCTTTCCGTTCTCGGCCTAGTTATTTCCGCTTTCGAAATAGTCTTTGTTTTCTTTTATAATAACTGTTTTCCGAAAACACCTAAAACAGCCGTTTTCATCAATAGTATATGGCTTTGTCAGCCTGGGTTTGACTGGTGTCCAGGAACGAGGGCACGGACTCGTGATTCGAATGTAAAAAGTTCCTTTGTAGCTCCTCTATATAATTAAATAGCCATCTACCCAAGCCAGCTTTCTGACCAAAATTGTCTGAGTCAACATGCACATCTCCCTTAGAATCATGTCATTCATCCAAGCTACTAAGAACTGGCTCACAAAACACGGCCAAAGGACCCCCGCCAAGCATGAACAACAAGCTATCATAGTTTCTGGCTACACCTGTGTAGGGAAGTCAACTTTGGCAAGCCAGGAAAGTTATTGTGGCTATCCTATTTTAGATTTGGATTCTTCGATGTTTTCACAGATCGACGGAATTCGAAATCCCAACTTCATACAAGACTATCTCGAAGCTATCACAGCCGTAGCTAAAAGCAAGAAGATTATAATGATCTCAACACACCCTGAAATTCGAACCGCCCTTCATGAAAATGGCATTTCATTCTCATTAGTGATGCCGCGACGAGATTTGAAAGAGGAGTGGCTGGAGCGCTTAGCGTCGAGAGGCAGCTCTCAGCTAATCCCTATCTTCCAGAACAAGTGGGACGAATTTATTGACAGCTGCGAAGCGCAGAGAGGTTGTGATATCATGCGCCTAGGGCAGGGAGAATATCTATCAGATGTAATTTCAACAGTCATCAAGCGGAGTTGTTAAAATTGGGACATGTAGCTGATGGGCGTGCGAATAGCCACTGAAAACTCCCACCTTTGCCCCTATTTTAGCTCTTGGTCAGCCCCCACCTTGGCCCCTATGTTAGCCCACGTCAGCTTAAGTGGTGTAAGCCCTGGTGTTTCTGGTGGTCCGCCTTGTTCTCAATGTCATCGAGTGGATCGTGGAGAAGAGGTTCTTTTGTTTCTTAGCTCGGAAGATCCGTATATTGAAAATATAAACTCCAAACTTTCCAATGTACTCTTAAGGTCATACGCCAGAAAATTTGGAGACAACTGTGTATGAGAATAGCTTTAGCTTTACTTCCACTCGCAATTATTTCCTGTTTTTTTAGTCGGCATTGATATGACAAGGGCCTGGAATAGATCAATTTGACTAATAACTCTCTAGGGGTCTTAAGGGCTATGCCTTACTTTCTTCTTTTGAAGGGCCTTCGTACATTCTACGTAATACTACCACTGCCAATGGCGCCATTCTGGTCGTTGGGATAGTCTGTTCTATATTAACGTAAGAAGTTTCTTTTCGCAACCACCCTTCAGACTCACAGAATGCGCAGACTACAATAATGACATAGAGGCTGACCAGCTGGGCACCTTTTATCCAATGGATTGTCCCATCGCCAAATAAGTAATGAGTGAGAAGAACGGCAAGAAAAAGGACGACGACCTGGAAAGTCTCGAAAGCAAGTGTCATCCCCTGAATACCAATACCTCAGCCAATAATTAGCGGCCCTGCAGTCCACTGGAGGGTGACATGGCCGGCTCCGCGGCTTCCGGGCAGTATCCGGCTGCAGAGATGCGAAGGCCAAGATGTCAGCTGGCGCATCCGCGACTTTCTGTTCGCCTACGTGAACCACTCCGCCCACAAACGACCATGTCTGGGACCTGACGAGTATACCACGGTGCAAGGCATGAACTCGGCCTCTTAGGTTTATAGCATATGGACTATGCTAGTGAGGGCAGCCGACGCGGGTGTTCTTCAACACAAGCGGGCCGAGGACCCAGCGAACGAACGCATATGGACGCTCACCAAGGACGCTGCCGACTGCGGCTGTGGCTTAAGCACCCCCAGCAAGATCAATAAGGTACGGGACTGGTTCCGCCTCTGTAGCTAAATCGAATGGCTGATAGTGGATCGCAGAGGAACTTCCTTAGGCATAGCTGCTTACAGTCCCCCAGGGTTAAAAGCCACGCCACGAAAGTGGGTCTATGGCCCATATGGCATGTGTCAGATTTGAGTCAATTACATAAAGTCTGGTCAGAATTGTCTGTGTATTCTTTTTTTGTTGAGGGCCTCTATCTTCTGGCTCCCTCTTTTAACCTGTGGGTAGCAGTGCTCATCGTACCACCATGGTACGTTGTAATAGCGTGACTATACAGAGGTAATCGTTATATCCGACACACCCCCTCAGCCAGGTAACGTCA
>MU389502.1:0-50728 GCA_022578775.1 Xylaria venustula
CCCCCCCCCCGCCCCCCCCCCCCCCCCCCCCGCCGCCCGCCCCCCCCCCCCCCCCCGCCGCCCCCCCCCCCCCCCCCCCCCCCCCCCCCCCCCCCCCACGCATTGTGGTGTGCCTCGCTGACTATCATAGCCTATCTTTAGCAAACAAGCAAGTGGCGTCGAGAATAATAAGACTAGGACGAGTCCAAGAGTATCGCAACTGAAATCGACGAAGACAGATTCTGGCACCGCTGCTACCACCGCAAACCGCAACAGCACACTGCCGGAAAATTCTTCGTCTATTCTTCCTGCGTTTCCCCCGGCTGTGAAGCAAAGGGTCTATTCGACATCTCAACCTGGCGTTCAGAGAAGTATCAGCAATGGATCCAAGAAGCTTGAGTCATTCGGCTTCACGCCTGCGTCTTCGCTTGTTGCTGGGACTGCTACTGCAACTGTGACAACGCCAAATGCGACTACATCTATGCCTCAACCCGCTTCCACGTCCCATTCCATACACAGGCCTACGGGTCATGGTCTTGCTACGCGTTTCAAATCCGTGCAGGTACAGGGCGCCACGCCGCCAACTACACAGAACACTGCTTCTGCTCCTCGCGCCCCCGTGCCCATAGTGAAAACGGAACCTAGATCGAAGCGCCTGGACCTAGGATCAATACCGACACGAACTGATACCCTTCCATCACTACCACTACCACGAACCCCTGAGAATCCTAAGGCTGTGAAGTGGGGTCCTCCATTGACATCTTCCATCGGCACCGCCGGAGATCCCTATTCCATCTCCTCTGACAGCGATAGTGACAGCGATGAGTATGATGGTGATAATGTTATCAATGACAGGGATGGTGGTGATGATGAAAGTGGCGACAAGACCGACAAGAAACCACACAGCGCCCCTCCTCTGAAACTCCTGAAAAGCTTCGCCGACCTAACCGATGCACAGCATGAAACAGCAAGCGATGTTGAGGCCGTGCTGAAGCAATTCCCCGTCTGGCTCGATAGTCCTAGTCCCACTGAGTTGAAATACAGCTATGAGGTTAGCTCGGGGATATTACGACCTGTTCTACCAACCCGAACCCGAGCAAGCGAGAAGACATCAGCGGACGATCACAGCAAAGTGGATAACGAGAAAGACGTTAAGAATAGCATAGAGAAGAGAGAAGGACAAACCAGAGGAAAACGTCACATCCGCTTCAGTGGTGAAGGAGACGATGCGTTCGGTCCCTATTCGTCGCCTACGAAACGCACTGCTCTTGCGGACTCCTCGTGGGGTGCTCTCGCGGCGCGACGCATACATATCGCTTCTTCGCCAATTCCCGTTAAGCCGAGTGGTTCTACTCTTTCTAGTTCTGCTACTTCTCGGCGTGATAGTTTTTCTTCTTGTCGTGGTAGTGCTTCGTCGAGTTTGCGACCGGACCTGAAGCGACAACAGATCAAACCGAAACTCAATTTGAAATCGAAACTATGTGAGAATCACGATCAGGAGGACGCTCGAGGCTCTCGGTCTTTGACTACGAAGGAGGGAAATCGTAGTACACGTGCACAGGAGAAGGAGAAGGAGAAGACAAAGACAGAGGAGGAGGCAAAGAGCAAGAAGAATGAGAAGGACAAGACCAAGAGAAAGCAGACAAGGAAGAGAAAGGAAATGGAAAAGAAGAAGCAAAAGGGAGGCAAGGCGAGAGCTCGTCATCGAAATATGAACCGTCTCCAGATCCAGAATCTGCAGCGCGAGATTGAGAGGCTTGCTGAGGGGAAGCCTGAGAGGCTAGCCAGAGTGAAGTCTAGGGAGAAATTGAGAAGTTAAATGAGTGAGTGGATTGTTAGTAAGAAGCAATGAGCAAGAGAATTCAGCAAGCAGACAGAGGGAGAGGAGGAGAGAGATTGGAATTTGCAATGGATGTATGTATGTAATGGGGTTGCTTTCCATGTCTGTTAACAACTGGTTCTGGACTTGATGGTCTGTTTGATTGATCCTATCTTAATTTGTAGAATATGTAAAGAGAGGGGTGGATATCGCTGTTCCTGTGCCACTGCAGTTTTCTTATGTTGTCTCCCTGACGGCGTCTATGCCGGGTGTCCATGTCGTGATATGTAGACAAGACAGACCAAGGTCTCGACAAACGGATAAATGCTGGTTACTAGACATACAGACAGACAGACATATAAAATTGTGAAGAGGGAGCGATTCCACCCCTTGATCTTATTCCACTCTAGCCCCCTGATGCTGATGGTGATATTTACATGTTAAATAAAACTGGGAATCGACTTCCAGTTGTGCCACATTGCATTATACCGCAATTCAGTTTTTGTGAAGGCACCGCGATGAATCAATTGAGTGAACATACGCAGAGTGTATTTCTAATTTGACCTCCCTTCTAATGGACTATACATATATTTAGATACAACGAACATTGTTTTTTGTATTACTTGGCCTTGCTGTTTATTACGATGTGTTATTTAATATTGCATCGTGCTTTCAGTAAACGAATACCGATGCGGAATGTCTCATAACGTCGCCTTTGTTTTATTCTTCTTGCAGTTTCAAATCTCATTTTCTCTATTTCAAACTAAGAAGTCATATGGTCCATTTCTTGATTGATTCATTCAATTTGTCTTAGCGCTCATTCCATTTTCTAGTGTATGTATGTGTATAAGAATAGGTAATTAGGTAGGTCAGTTACCCAAAGTACGTGATTATCCCTCTTTCTAGTTCTTGTAGGTGTCTCTAATAAACCCATTTTGCGCAGCGGCACATCATCATGAAGTTTTCATTACGTAGGCGTGATATGGTGGTGGGCTGTCCGCTTTCTTGTCTAAACTCCGAATTTCCCCGACTGATTTTCTCCAAAGAATTTTTGCACACCAGCCAACCGCTTATTCTTCAGAATTTTAAGCGAGCGGCCTGCACCTCCGTTTCGTTTCTCATTATGTGCTTCAAGGGGGATGAGTAGGCATATCCAAGTTCGACATCAGAAAAAGGATCGGCAACATGAACTGCGGTGATGCCTCATCATTTTGAATTTTTTTTTGAACGCGACTGAGCAGGGTCAGCCACGTTCTACCCGAATCATCCGCGCTCATTGAGCAGGGGGGTTCATCTTGAGCGGCTTGGTACCAAGACCGTTGGTGTTACGGAAGAATAAAACGCCCTTGCCCTCACCCTCGGCTCCCTCGCTAGGCTCGACCCATTGGCACATGCGCGCGCTGCGCCACATGGACCTGATGAAACCCAGAGAACCTCCCCTGGTGTCAGACCGGTAATGCTTGCCCATGACCTTCTTAATGGCCTCGCTGGCTTCATCGGCATTGTAGAAGGGAATGGTGGAAACGTAATGGTGCAGGACGTGAGTCTCAATGATGCCGTGAAGGAGTTGGCGACCGATGAAGCCGAACTCGCGGTCGATGGTAGCGGCGGCACCACGGACGTAGTTCCACGACTGGCCGATGTAGTGAGGCAGAGAGGGGTCGGTGTGCTGCAGGAAGGTGATGGCGACGAGCCAGTGGTTGACCCAGAGGTAAGGGATGAAGTACCACACCAGGAGATTGGACCAGCCGAAGTTGTTGCCCAGGTAGACGAGGGCCGAGATGGTGATGGCGAGACCGAGGTCGCTGAGGGCAATCAGCTTGGCGTCCTTGGCCTCATAGAGGGGGCTGCTGGGGTTGAAGTGGTTGACACCGTTGAGGAAGCCGTTCTTCTTGCCCTTGCCGCGGCCCTCGCTCTGACGCTCGTGGTAGTCGTGGCCGGTGACGTTGGTCAGCAGGTAGTTGGGCCAGCCAACGAGCTGCTGGGCGACGAGCATGATGAAGGTGACAATGGGGGTCTCCTCGCCGAGCTCAGACAGCTCGTGAGCCAGGCGACCGAGACGCGAGGCCTTCTCATCGCGGGTCTTGGGCACGAAGACCATGTCGCGCTCCATGTTTCCGGTGGCCTTGTGGTGCTTGCCGTGGGAGATCTTCCAGCTGAAGTAAGGCACTAGCAGAGCCGAGTGCATGATCCAGCCGCACGTATCGTTGAGCACCTTGGACGGGCTGAAAGCCTGGTGGCCGCATTCGTGGGCCAGCACCCACATGCCGGTGCCGAAGAGGCCCTGGACGAAGGTGTAGAAGGCCCACAGCAGGGCACGCACGGGCGTCGACGGGATGTTCTCAGGCGTCACGTACGTGTGGAAGAGGTAGAAGGTGGTGGCCAGACTCGCGATGTCGCGGGCGGCATAGGACAGACTGCGGGCGGCGGACCGCTCGTAGCAGTGCTTGGGGATGGCGTCACGGATGTCCTTGATGGTGTAGTCGGGCACCTGGAACTCGTTGCCGTATGTGTCGATGAGCTTGCCGAAGGTGGGCTTGGAGATGGCAGTATCTGAGGCCAACGAAGACAGCGATGTCGACGATGCTGAAGGCCGGGGCGAGTCGAGGGGTGAGGGGACGGCCGAGACGTCGCTGTCCACCGTCGTCGACGTTGTCGAGGTGGCAGTACGGCGAAGGGCCGGGCTCTGGCGAGCTCGGCCGCTGGACTTTGCAGAAGCCATTGCTGACTTTCAAGTCTCTCTTTCTTTAATATCTTCTTCCTCTTCTGTCTTGGCCTCACTCTCCCTATTCCTTCACGAGAGACGAAAGGAGGGGCGTGGTGGTGGTTGGAAATGCAATGGCAATGGTTTGGTGAGAGGGGTGGAGGAAATCAGAAGAGAACGGGTGAGAACAGGGCTAGTGTAGGTGTGTATACAGGTAGGAACTATGGCTCTCTTTTAAGCCCCGTTATGTTAAGGTATGTATGTATGTATATATACCTATATCTAGCGTGTACAAATTATTTCTTTAGGGGTTAAAAGGGATCGGTCTAGACTAAACAGGACGAAGGCCGAGACAACGTGGACCGACGAGGCGGTAGAGGCGATGGACTGACTCTGGACTGACGGACTGACGGACTGACGGACTTGACCACGATGCTAAGTAAGTAAAGATTGATGTTGGGCGATGGCAATTGACTTCCAAGAATCTGTCTTACACTATCTGCCTGCAATACCTGCAAAAGGCATGTACACTGAAAGTCTAAACATTGTTGAGGGAAAAACAGCCAAGATAAAAATTGCCCGCCTGTACAAGTTGGTACATGATCATAACCATAGGCGGAGGCTCTGCGCGCTATATACGCTACGAGCCAGGTACTACAAGGTCTCTCTTACACAGAATGCCCAGGGCACTTACTGTCAGGGATCTTTTCTCTCAGGGTCTTTTCAGACTTGGTGTGGTGGGGATCTAGTGTAGCGTCAGATCCGTTGATCAACCAGGGGTTGATCAGCTGTGGGGACTCCACCATCCTACTGAAACAGCACACTAGCTGAGAATTAGCTGGGAAGCAATTGGCGAATCAGGATTCCCCAGCAAAAGCAGTCGGCCAATCAAGGATCCGCCCTCGGTAGAGTGCATCGCATATGGAAGACATGGCTCGTTCACATGCAAGTCTGAATTCCACGTTCGACAGCCTTTTCCCCTATTGGCGTATGATACGTAGGTAGGTAGTTACTTGTCGATTAGTAGCAAGTTTTTCTACCCAGCATATTCTCACCGCCACTATTATATGTATTATCCTATGATTTTATGGAGATATCAGCTTCACCACCTCGATTTATCAACATGTCAGTCAGCTGATAAACATGAATAGCTTCTACGGTATATGAGAGAGAGAGAGAGAGGCGGGGGAGGATTGTCTTCCGATACATGTAGAGATTCAGCCAGCCAGCCAACCGATTCTCAGCAAATGGGATTGACGAACTCCGGCAGACGAACGGACTAACTTCTATTGTATTACTTACTCCAGTATCGCCCGAACAACAAACGCATATGTTGTAGAAGCTTGCATTGCTCCCTTCCAGTGAACCCACCGACCCGGACCTTGTTCTCAGCTTTGTTCGAGTCGTCATCCTTTCCGGTTACTGCAGTGCAAATCCTTCGCCACCTATGATTCGCCATGGCCATACATACAATAATTTGACACACAAAAGAAAGGCGTGCAGTGGAAATAGTCAAGGTGATGTGTTTACACTACCATTTCAATATCTTCTTCATCTGTTTACTCGGGGTGGACTCTGACCAAGACTCGCAGCATAGGAAGTAAGTATATGTATGATACACACTTACAAGTTACAGCACATGTAAGCCTGAGCTCTGTAGTCGAGCTCCACAAGTGCGAGCGGTCGGAGAGCGGTCGGAGCACTGCGAGTGTACATCGATACCTGTAGTGCCACCCTCCCTTAGCCCTTTCGCTAGGGAATCACCCGCCCTCTAACCGAAGCCCCGGTCCTTGGCAGAGCCACTGTTTTTTTTCTTCTTTGATTTTTTTTCTGTTGGGGAAATTCTTGTTGAGACGAAAGATCTCCGATAGTGCATGCGTCGTCCCGAAACTACAACATACCAGCATTTGTATCTACCGAGCTACATCGTTCAGATCGTTCAGAATTATCGTTCTATTAGTGTACGTGCTGTACGTACATAATTGCCACTTTCTGGTTTCTGCTAAACTTGCTACTATGTATGTACGTATATGTAGGTATTTGCTATATGTACTTTGTAGAGACCAAGTATGGAATAGTCTAAATAGGTACGTGTGGTTACGTTACACATAACCGACCGTATTGTTTTAGATAGGCCAACAAACTGGTTCGCAAGGCTGGGTGTTGCGTGTTCGATGCTGCAGGGCGGCAGCTCGCTCGTCCCACCGTCGTTACATGCTTATCCAACTCCAAGCGAGGTGGGATCTGGCGATGCAATGCCCGCAAAATCCTATGTACACTATTGCATCTTACGTACACTAGAGGATTCGAGAAGTCAAGTTCAGTAACTCGTCAACAATTGGCACGAGATAATACAACACCGAAAATATAAATGTAGTACATGATATACTGTAGTAACCGACTATCTCTGTACCTGGATCCAAGATCCTATACTACCTAGATGAATGCATGTGTGTACTGTATGGTGCTATGCATGACTCGTTGAGAATCCGAGGCAACTCGACCGATCCATCCTTTTACACGTGAAACTCTAGCAGACCCTACCTACTGTAGGTAAGGTGTCTACCTATTTACTGAGTAAGCTGTTTTTCGGACAATCGCTTAGTAAGTACAAACTGCTTATCAGATCTACATACCCAGTACAACAGCAAGATAGGTACCTACGACCTCAATATCAATCACATTCGGTAGACTAGGCATCTCAGCTATCTCAGTTATCTCACCTTTCGATATGATGCGTTATAAGCAACGATTAAAGTGTGTAGGTAGTAACATTGAAGCACACGAATGCATTTGTGTATACTGTACTGACCAATCTCATCCATCTACCCTATTCTCAGTCCTGCGAAGGCATCACCGTCTACATTATGTCTCTATCCCAATCTAATCCACTATAGTTACATAATACCACAACTACCATCACCAGCATTCACGTAGTACTACATGGTACACACGCTATTCATACATAAGCAGGCCGATCGTCGTCCAATATCTAATAAGCCTAGAGAAAAGAATCCACGATCCTCCACGGGAATTTCTGCCCTCTCCTCCGCTTCGCCGGCGGCGGCGCAGAACCCGACGACGAAGCGATGGACTCGCCCCGGCCCCGTCCGTAATTCGCTGGCACGGACTTGTGAGACCTGACGGCATGCCGAAAAGTTGATTCTTGGATGTCGATGGCGGCGCTACTTCCTCTGCGTTTTGGATGTGTATTGCTGATTCGTGTAAATGTATCTGCGTACGCATCAAGTGATCTCTTACCCGCAGAGGCTGATCGTGAGCTGGTCGACCTCATGCGTTTCGTCGAGCTCGAGGCCGGAATATCGCTGTCTGAGCCGCTTCGTTCTCGTCTGTGACGCTTCCTTTCGCTGCTGACATTTCCCCTGGCTCTTTGGAGCTGCGCAGACGTATTGGCTCGTGTACTCATTGCCTGGGGGTTTGTGGTATGAGACGTTACTAATCCCTTCCTGAATACATCTTCGAAGATCTCCTCTATAGGCGGGAAATTTTCATCGTCGTCGCTATCGCTGTCGAATATATGGCTTGGATACGACCAGCTGCGCTGCTGCTGTATTTGTACATTATTCGACACGGTGCCGTTGCTTCGCCCGGTCTTTCTGTCCCTATCCTGTCTGTTTGGCACCCTTCTCTCTACGTTGATAGTATGTTCTAAGGATGGCTTATGTTGCTGGCTATCACGCACTCGTAGCTCTGGGTTCACCCGTGGCATCATCGTGGGACGTCCGGTCGGTTCGTTGTAGAATACTGGCGGCGGGATCTCCCTGTACGGTCCACGAGGTTTGGCTGGCTCGACTACCTTTTCACGCAGTCTTCCATTCTCCATGACGAGGCAAGTTCGTCGAGTTGAGGATAACCCGGCTTTTGGTTGATATATGCTCCGGGAATTATCTGTCGCACTAGACACAGATGCAGTGTTTGTTTGATCGTTCTTCTCAGTCCGTTTTCGGGGCCCCCCTTCCTTCCTCTGGTTGGTGTCGATGCTCCCTGAGTGCTTCTTCGAGGCCCTGGCAACGCTTGCTACATTCAGGCCTTCATTGCCACGGCGCTCGTTCGTGTTGCGTAGGAGGCTCGCTATGCGGGATACAGATCTTGTATCAAAACCCTGCGTCGTTGCTGTTTGGGACATGAGATCGGCGAACGGACGGGCACGTGGTGTCGGCGGGCAGAGTATCTCCAGACTTTCATCGCGGGCACCTATTGCTCCTCCTGCCTGGTTTCGAACACGGTTCTGGTCGAGCATTGGCCTAGAAGCCAGGCTATTTTGCGGGCATGGTGATGATGTCAGCTGCTGGCATCTATTGTGATGTTCTTTGTCGTTCTCGGAGTTGCGAGCATCCCCTTTTTCTCTTCGTCTGACTCGACGAGTTGTTCTCATCTGATGCTCATGAAGCTCTGCCTCCGTCGCTTTGGTGGGTGTAGACGGCCTGTCTATCCTCTCTTCATCGGCCAGCCTCTCAACGGGGCCACCCTCCCTGATAAGAGTGTCGTCGTCCTCTTCAATCGTCTCCCTAGTATTACCATCATCGTCTTCAATCGAAGGGATGATAAAGGGATATGCGCCAGTAGCCGTCATCGAACCATTTCCCCTGTTACACTCGTCGTAGTCACCTTCCCAATCAGACCACTCGCTGTCGTCAAAACCGTCGGAGTCAGAATAGTTCGCATTCCTCGCCGCAGTGACCTTCTCAATCTGCTTCCGACACATCTTCAAGTACAAAGGTGAAAATATCAGCGGAGCGATGTCTTCCGGTAACTCCCCGCGCGCCAACCGGTGTCGGAACGCGCGTGTCAACTTGCTCGTGCCGAGCGTATCTATGACAGAGCTGAGGAACACCTTGGCGTTCGTGTTCATCTCCGTGACGTTGATGATGGGCGCCAAGTTCTTCTCGAATTGAGTCTTTGGGGGCATCCGCCTTGATGACGATGGCGTTGACAGGCGAAGCTTGTTGCCTCGCCGTTTTCTGTGATGGGTCTTCGCCCATGACTTCACTTGCCGCCATGTCTTGAAGCGGGGGTCGTCTACTGTTTTGCATATTTTCATCATCACTAGTTATTGGATTAGCTGTGTGTCTTTAACGTCATACGTGGGGGCAGTGATGGTCAGAGGCCGAGAAAATTCAACAGTCCCACGGGGTTTAGACGGTATTCGGCGCAAAGTTCTCAGTGGCGGAAGTAGAACTTGAGACGAAACAATACTCACAGGCTTTACAAGCATCCTTGTCCTCGTCCATACACTTGTATGTCAAAGACTTATTCTTAACGAGTACATTGACCAACTTCGTCGTTTGCTGTTCTTTGGCCTTTTGAGACGACGAAGCAGTTGACCGACGAGCGGGTGCTGCTGCCGATCGTGACGTCTCTGCCGTACTTGACTGCGTCTGTTTCTGGGATGTTTTATGGAATGAGCGTGACTCGTATCTCACCAGGAGCAGCAATACTTACGGCTGTTTCTCGTGATTGCGCAACAACTCGCTCTGGAGCGGTGCACTGGATTGTTTCACCATATCGCGTGCCAGATCTGGTAACCCTTGCCGTGGATGAAGGTATCTCATCTGGGAGCTTGCGGGGATGCTGTGATGAGGATGGTCCGCTGGGAGACGGCGAGGAAGATGATGGAGGTGAGAGTTCTTGAACTTCCAGATATGACGAGGTTTGCCGGCTTCGGCTTCGTCTTCGGTTAGTCTGTCTTGTCCGAGCCATCTAGCCCTTAGTTACAGTTGCGGTAGTTTTGCTTTATCGAGCGCCGAGTTCTCACTTGATTGAAAAACTACTTCTTAGCTGGGTTGCTTTGGCCTTGATGCCTTCGCTGTAGGTATGCGACTACGACCAATTACTCACAAACAGCAACACGACCAATTTTCAACATTCCAAACTCGGCCAGGACAAGCGAACGAATGACCAAATCCGAACATATCAATAGCGCTAGATTAAATATGAAGAAACGCTCGTCTGATTGGCGTTTAGGCGCATTTCTTAATCATCTTGCATACGTTATGCACTGACAATGCATGCGAGGCAGTGCAATGTGATTCAATGTGATATATCACAGGCTCACCGAGGGAAGGAAATGAATATCCAAGCTTCGACCTACATTTTTGACACGAGCTCTTCTCGGGTAGGTCTAACCGTGAGGGGGTAAATGAAGTTAAAATGCCAGCCATGAATTAGATAGGTAGTACCATTTCGCAGGTAGTGGTCAGTTGTCCAAGGGTCCTGGGGACTTGACGATCTGCGTTGACCCAACTGGTGACATTACCACAACCAGGCACACAGTATACCTACAAAGGTTGTACCTCCCACAGTGGGCCTTATCTTTACAACTGGCAGCCAATTATAGGCATGGAGCTGTAACGGAGTTGAGTTTAACCCTGTATGTTTTGACTTGTTCGGACTTCCAGAGCTGATCGGAAAGCTATGCAGTTTAAACAGTTAGAAGGGAACGACTAATTCCGTGAAAAGCGTAGCTTATGAATGTTATCGACAAATCTCAGAAATTAAAGTTCATTGAAATCTAGCTCTTTCATCATCCAATTCAAGGCTCGCAATCCTTCGGTTAGTTCATTCCATCAACATAAATTATATTGAGTTTTGAAGTTCTGAGGCTTGTGCCTTACGTAGTGAGCGAACCTTTGGTATTCTTAACAGCGTCGTTCTCGCACTCTATTTTAGCTTGGTTAATAGGAACGGCGTTGAGACGACTTGCTCGGCATTACCCTGTATTTTTGTCTTTTTCTTTTTCTTTTTGTTGACGGCAACTTATGAGCATTGGCAGAGCCCTATCAAAATATTTCACACAGGATAGAGAGCATATTGCTATCATGTCGAACGCGCTAAACAATGATATTTCCCATATACTATACTATACATAGCTATCAGCGACGCAAACCGTCAGTTGTGCAATCCCCAATGCTTGCTGCTCGTTTGATTCATCGCAATAGACCAACGACAGACGAAGCTTGGAATCCCAATGTGCTAGGTATCTATAGATGTCGCTTCTGCTTCATGACTTTCAGTTCCCGCTCGAGCTCTTTTACTCGTCGTTCCAGGTGCCCCTTCTCATCTGCCGTGCGTCTTGACGACAGCGGACCTCTCCTATCCGGCTTCATACCCCTTTTCGAAAAACATGAGTGTCCCTCTTGAGAACTGCTGTTTCCCAACTCCCCGAACCGCTTCTTGGGGTTTCGTCTGATCACTTCTGCGCCGGGAAGGCGATGGCTCTGTACCTTTGGTCTTGTGTCATTGTTTCTCATTGGTTGCGCTGCGGGACTGGTTGTATGAAGGCTGAGATGGTCACTTTTTCGCTTTCCTGGACATTTCGCTCTGGGCGCGGCTCCTGAGGTTGTTGCACTGGGTTCTTCGCCGTGTGCTGGCCCGATTTGTTTGGCGCACTTCGTAGCCAGGGCTGCAAGAAGCTTGCTTCGATCTTCAAGAGTCCGAGGAATTTCTTCGAGAACATCCTTTGAGTCCCCATTAGTTATTTCACTACTAACAGGGGCCTTGTCTCTTTCTAATCCCGGCAGCTGTTGTCGTCTCCGACGTTGACACATGCGACGACAATCATCAATGGCTGAGATGAGACTCGATACTGTATCTTTCGCTTGAGGCAGTTGCTGCTGAACCTGAGTCTTGTATGATTGACCACAAAGAGTAGTGGCTATGACTCTGGCCGTTAACCATGTGTCAACCTGATAACCGAAAGCGCTGGAATTGAAACGGGCCGTGATCTTCTTCCAGAACTTAATATCCGGGTCTATATCATGATCGCGGGACCTCAGCCAATACTTTTCTTCCTCAAGAAAACAGCGGAGAAACGTGGTTGATGCCTCGGGGGAGGTGATGATAGTGGTCACCGCCGCTGAAGGCATTAGACCGCCGGGGAAGATCATAAATGAGCTGACTTCAGGGAACTCTGTGCCGACGTAGCTAGTGCCAGAGGATTGAAAACCCTGCTGTGTTGCCTAGTGTGATATGAGTGTCTTCTGGTGTTAAGTTGCTGAGATCATGAAGATGGACGTACTGGCACTTCTGAACAAGATCTAGGTAGGGCGACAGGTTCCTGAAGAACGGGTGGCTTCCGAGGCCGAACGGGAAAAGATAAAGATGCCTCGGGCGAGTCCTCTATCTTGATGGGACGAGACTCACACCCTGGTGTGGTGGAATGGTACTTGCTAAAGTCGAAATGGACAATCCGGGTGTGGGCAGGGTGACGGTCGTCCTGCGCCATAACGGAGTTGACCTTCTCTTGGAAGTCGAGAATAGGCGAGACAATATCCCTTGAGCCGTCTTCAAGATATTGCGTTTTTGAAGACGGCGATGTGTCACGGGCATGAGATGAACTTGGAGACGAAGAAGTTTCGGAAAGAGAAAAAATTACGGAAGTATGGATTGGCTTTTGCATCGAGTTCTTGTTACCTTGTCCGTGGCTGACGTTCCGACGTGTGATACGAGAAGAATTATGAGAATGGCGTTGTGAAAGAGGTGTCGCGGGCTGGATCGAGGATCGTGTGGCATCATTCAAGAGTATTTTTTCGAAGTTTTTCTTGCCTTTAAAGAGGAATGCATTGGAAGTTCGCTGTGTGGACTGAAAAGTGACTGAACATGAATATCGCTAAATAAGCGAAATTGTGGAAAGCCAACCTCAACCGACCTGTGCCCGTGTTACCTGTTCAACTTCTCTGGTCGTTTGCTTCAACCAAAACATGCCTCAGGCGGAAGGTCCCCGGAATATAAAAATTCGACGCTGTAGACTTGGGTTGTCATAGTAGAGCCTGTGCTACTTATTTTTATTTCAAAGAATTTTCTCCGCTGTCTGCAGCCCCTATCCCGCATTTTTTTAATTCACTGTGTAGGTACTTTGCAACAATGTAGAGTTGTTAATGCGAAGCGAAAAAGAAATGACAGTCTTGAACAGGCTGGAGTTTTGTTGTTGCATTATTCAAAGCGCGCGGGTCTGTTTTCCTGAATTAGTTCCAACATGTTTGCATTACAATTACAGCCTAAACTTTCATATCTTGCAGAGATTCTCGAGAGTCGCTGGGAAAGCGCAGCTATTACGGAGTATATGCATAGGTTTATGTTCCCTTTATCGCCTGATATGACTTGTCACAATTTATATAGAGCTGTGATCTTGACCCGAACTATAAACGTGTAAGACTTTATGTACACTATTTTCTCGTCTTTGGCTGTTCTCTAGCTATGTAGGTAGCCCAGGGCCGGGGACCCTACCCGGAATACCGACGTAGGGGTAGGGGTAAAATTGCTTTGCTTCCTGGACTAAGCCTGGATCAAGCATAGGTATCGAATGCCATCGACTTCAGCGCCGTCAATTCGTCGTATTCATTGGGGTTGGGTACACTCACTAGGTAGCTACTTACCTAGACGAGGACCAGCTACTTTACATAAAATAGCTAATTATAACTTTATCATGTTTATGCTAAATCACGGCCCGTTATTACGGTTTAGCTAAAATATATATAAAAACTTAAATATATAAAAGCGGCCTTGGTTATTTATTATTCGTCGTAAAGGGGACCTTTGCGTTAAACCATTTCATCGATTATTTTCATCTCAGCTGCACAGGCTGCCTGAGGCAATACGCCGTACCTAATAAGCGGGCCAACCGAGGGCTAAGAATAGCAATCCCGCGCTAAGCCCAGAAAATGTTTTTCCTGTTCTGGATGTGATAGTGCCTACATAAGGCTAGTACAGATACACCTAGTGCCCCGCCAAGAACCCATCGCCCCCAAAAGCTGTCAGTAGCTGTCGCATTAGCACGCTCGCGTGGAGCTAACAGGTCGCGAGATGACGATGTACGGCATAGGTACCTCTGTGTAAGTCCGACGCAGTAGTAAGTAATTAACCCCATCAAGCATAGCAAGCAATCACTGTTGCCTGTAGGATTTTGCTTCCTCTCTCGTGCCATCTCCTCGGGTTTTGATTCTACATATGAAAAACACTACAGTTTAACCGTTCGCGGTATTGTCTATATTATCGATGTCGTCTCATCTTTTGTATTGCTATTGACATATGGAGCTGTGTTTCGTAAAGCAAGCTTTCTTGGAACTCCCACCCCAGTTCTCCACCTGTACCAAAATTTACGCCTCAGTGGAAGCACAGCAAGAACGACAAGAAGATAAGAATCTTTAGAGCGAGAAGAGGACGAGCAGGAGAGGGGGAAGAGGAGGGAGGGCACGATGATAGCCTCTTCAGAGAGGGCTTTGAGTACCTTGGCCTTTATGTTCGTTAACCTCCCGACACTGTTTTTTTTGGTTGGCTTTTGCTGCTGTTATCGTCGCTTACTCATCATCATCATCATCATCATCACCACTCTCCATCACTGACACCCAAGTTTATCCAACAGCGCCCTGATCGCGGGTACTCTGAATCTCCAGGCCCGGTACTCTACAAGTGCAGCCTTTGGTATGTTCCAGATTCCAGCTCAGCTTTCACACACGTTCTCTCCCTGCCCCTTTTCTCTGCCTCTGTCTGAGTGTCCTAAATAAGAAAGAGACTGTGAAATTGGAAGATGAGATCTCTTAACCCCGAAACGATGCTGATGAATTCGTTCACCTTGCAGACCGGCCTCTCCACTTCTCCATTCTGACCCTGGCCATTACCGGTCTCGTCTTGCTTCTCTTCGCCAAGCATCTTGGTCTGTCACATTCTGAGACCCGACAAAGACGTCATGGATCCCCGGCCACGGCTAAGACGACGACGGCGGCCGTGCTCGACAACTTGGCCGATTGGTTGCGCTCCTGTTTTCGCCCAAAAACCTTCGTCTTTCTCGTCGCCCTCATTGTCGCTCGGGCCTTGTTAGGTTGGAGAATTGTGCGCACGATTCAATGCTCGTGGGACGGTCTCTACGTATGTTCTTAACATCTTCTGTCGCTTGCCTCAAATCGCATTATACCTGTCCTTCTACTCTCGAAGTTTTATGATGCTTGGTCATCCTGAAATCTTAAGAAACCCATGTCAGTCCTCTCGAGATGAAGTGCTAAAGGAACTGACCATGTAAAGGCATTTCTACCATTCTTCGTATCAATATGCGACCATCCTTACACTCGGTCTTTCCGTCTGCCCAGACATGCGGCCGACGCCACTGCCGACGACGATGAGTCCCCTCGTGCCTCCATCGTCCGATTCGCGGCCGTCGCCCTCTTTTGGGGCTTTGCCGTCACCCAGCTGTCTCTCCTCGCCGAAACCCCAACTGGCGTCATATGTCCTGCCGGCTGGTCCTTAGAACGCTTTATCCCGCTTGCGCAGCTGACTGCCGTGTTTCTCGATGCTGTCATCATATCCCAGATTGCCAGGCTGTGCCAAATTGATCGAGATGCGGCCGGGAGTTCCTGGCATTTGCTCGGCACTGGACTCTTGGCCTCGGCTGCTGCTCTCTCTTTTCTCGCTGTGTGGTCTTGTCTTGACCCCATCAATTCCACTGCCAATGTCTTACTCACGCCGTTGGAGATTCGAGACGTCGCCCTTGACAGTGCGTTCGCAGCTTCGACTTTGGTATTGGGGGTCTACTTGCTCGGTATCTTTCATGCCAACTTGGTGTCCCTTCTGGTTACTGGTACAGCCGTGTCAGTGCTCGTCCTATCGATATCATTCGATAGCACATTGCACATAATATGGTCTGGCCTCAGCGGTGCTGCTACCGGTCTGGTGGTGTTTGTAGGCTTCGGTGGCTTGCTCCATCTTCGTAAGGCCACCTTACCTTTGGGTACACCACGGGAACACACACATAGCCTGGGCCAGTACTGTCTCTACACACTGGCCGCGTTTCTTCTGGTAGTCTTTCATACATCTTTCATCACGCGAGAGCGCCTCGTTTCCTCGCCGCAGCGGTCCATGGCAGCTGGACGCGCCGAGTCGGATCATTGGTTGGCCGATGCTGCGAAGAGCGTTTCCCTCGAATCTGCCGTGGATGAGTATCGCCGTCGGTATGGACTGCCACCGCCGCCTAATTTCGACAAGTGGTATGAGTTCACAACGTCAGTCAATTCGCCTGTCATCGATGCTTTCGACCAGATCAGTTCGGACCTCCTCCCTTTCTGGGCCGTCCCACCGAAGCTTCTCCGCGAGAGAACAACGCATCTACTCGAGCACCCGGATCTGTCTATGGGTGGCTTATTAATCCAAGACGGCCAAATATCGATTTCGCCGCATATTCATGGCACACATAGATGGATGATGGATGTGATGGAGGAGATGATCAAGCCGTTCAGCCAATGGCTGCCTGATATGCAGCTGGCATTTAATCTCGACGATGAGTGTCGTGTCGCCATTCCCGCAGCTGATATGTCGCATATCATGGAGACGGCCCAAGCCGCGCGTTCTGCGCTTCGGTCTAAACAGGACCTTGCCACATTCAGCCAGACCCAGGATCCTTCGTGGAACAATTCCTTCCTCGACGCCAATGACTCCATATGGGAGCGCCAGTCTGACTCGTTCGATGTCTTCTCAAAGAGCCCTATTTTCAACAAACTGGTAGCACCTGCCTGTGCTGCTGATGCACCTGCAAATCAGATTGCTTGGTGGGACAGGAAGAGGGAATGCAAGGAATGCTCGTTGCCTCATATGGAGAATGGCTTCGTTTATAACTGGACATTGGCTGCTGACCCGTGCCACCAACCGGATCTTGCGCACCTACATGGGTTTTTGACATCACCCTCGGCCATGGGCGCTTCTAGATCACTCTTCCCCGTATTCAGCCAGGCTAGGGTACCTCACTTTACAGACATTCTTTATCCAAGCCCGTGGAGTTTCAGTGATAAGACCCAATACGAAGAAGAACGGGATCTTCCTTGGGATCGTAAACTTAATAGTGTCTACTGGCGAGGTGCCTCTTCAGACGGTTTTGCTCTACGTGGATCCTGGCAAACCTTTTTGCGAGCAAGATTTGTGCATTTGGCTTCATCAATCCGGGACAAGGTGATGACACACAACAAGCTTCCTTTTCTCGGGAAGCGTCGGCCAAAGGTCTCTGCTGATACTGCTGTCCCAGTCACGACACCAGACCGAAGCCTGGAGAGCCGTGATAGTAACGATCACACATTTAACGAGCAAATCCAGCTCAACGTGTCATTCGTGGGCTCGTTCTCGCGTTGCGACGAACGAGATTGTGCCGCCGAGCACGCTATTTTCTATGGTTCCTCGTCAGCCGAACCACCAGCGGCCCACGACTTCCAGGAAAACTGGCAGCACCGCCACCTGATCGACCTAGACGGCGCCGGGTTCAGCGGGCGATTCCTGCCGTTCGTCCGATCCGCCTCTCTCCCGTATCGCGCCGCACTCTTCCGCACGTGGTGGGAGGAACGCATCCATCCCTGGAGACACTACGTTCCTCTCGACCTGCGCCTTGGCGACTTCTGGCCCGCGCTGAATTACTTTGGCGGTGGTGTAGGGGCGAAAGACGCCCAAGAAATCGCCGAGGATGGACAGGCATGGGCTCGGAAAGCGCTTCGACGGGAGGATATGCAGGTTTATATGTTTCGACTTTTGCTCGAGTGGGCGCGCATCGTTGACGATAATAGGGAGGGACTTGGGTTCTCTCCTGATGCTTGATGTAATGCGATTCGGGTGTGACTCTGATTTATATCAGATTGTATATATAAGGCGGCACATATGAGACGGTATATATAACGACGCTCCTGGACTGGTCTGTCGGATGAGGGATGACGTGGATCCTGGATATGGCGTTGGCCGGCTTCTGCCTTTTCGACTTATTTATCCATCTACTATCTACTTACTGGGTGGATGGATTGTACATAGTAAAGTAAATGAGCGATGTCTATTTACCTGTTGTATGAATAGAAAGGGGGCATTTTGACTCTATGTAGATAGTAGAAAGATTTATGAGGCCATGGCAGAAACTAGGGCAGGACAAACAGAACGGAAAGCCTTGCGTTGGAGTTTACTGGTTTCTATTACAGTTCGTTCGACTCGGTCGGGATTTATTGTATGTATGTAGCGTATGTATGTTATTCTGCTGTCGTCCATTTTACTTTACATACCGCTTTTAGTAGTCGAGTATTCTTATGAATACCTCCCCCTTTCGGTGGTGGATGGTGAGTTGGCTTTGATATATTGCATCCTGTGAATTTTGCGTCTGGGAAATTCTGGGAAAAGGATCTGATGGAAGACGATGGTGATTCACTTGATGTTAGGACGCGTTTCTATTACTTTTGGTTTTACAGTCTATAAGGCTGCTGGTTCTAGTTATACTGCATTCTTCAGCCCCTTTTCTTCATTTTTGCCGTTGAGGAGATCTGCGTAGGTATATTTACACAGGGATGTTTCTTGTTGTTGGAGTCTTTTCATTCATTTACTATTTTTATAGCTCGTATCGACGGAACAGCAGCGACATACATCTCTCTGATGACATTGATAGAATCCCGAATTTGATCAAGATTTCGAATTGATGAAATTTCGAGAATTGTAGACATACTTTTTATCTACATCCTCCCTCTCGATCCCACTCACTTAATTTTACCCCGTCTATGGTATCGAGGTATTGCAGTATCATGCATGCGTGCTTGTTCTTTCTGATCACGATTAAGATCAAGATCAATCTGAACTAGTCTTGTCCGCCCCATCGCCAAACGAGCAGGAGAAATACGGCTCATGCTATTCTTTTCTAGCCAGGATGGGAATCAAGATCTTCTGACACATTAGGTAGACTTCTTCTATGATAATAGTAGTACACCCACATTATCACCGTACCGTCCATCATTTTTGTAATCGTATCCGCGCCGAACGCCGTACGCTCCTTACGCACGTCGATGGGCAGACTAGTGTCGTTCTCGTCTCCGAGGTGCGGCGCGTATGATATTATCGACTCTCAGAAGTAGCTATGCACGTTAGTTAGTATCATCATGCATACGATGTTGGGAAGACAAAATGAAGACAGAGGATATAGATATAAATTGTGGTCAGTACATACCTCTGCAGCTTCGCTCGCCGATGAGACCACGGCCCTCTTTAATTTGTAACTCTCGATGACCCCCAGATCCCGCATGTCGGCGACTCCGCCGCCGGGTGTCAGGAGATCAAGACCGTAGGTGGACATGCCGTCGTAGATGGCTTTGCGCAGCCGTGCGACGAGCTCGCTGGAGTCGAGACCTGCGTTGTCAGCGAGGATGGTGGGGAGCTGCCGCAGCGCCGTGGCGAAAGACGACACGGCGATTTGCTTCTTGCCTTCGACGCGCGTAGCGGCGCCCTCGACGGCCTTGGCCATGAGCATCTCTGCGCAACCGCCACCGAGTGTCGTCCGGGGCTCTTTGACGGTCTGGGAGAGTACCGCCAGGGCATCGTGTAACGACCGCTCGGCCTCGTCCAGCAGCTGATCAGTAGCGCCTCGGAGAACAATAGTACAGGCTTGGCCGGCGGCGACGCCCGAAAAGCGGATGAGGGTGTCTTCGCCTATGATAACCTCTTCGATCAAGTCGCAGTGACCGAGCTTGACCTGCTCTGGATGGTCAAAGGTGGAAGCGATCTCACCACCGGTCACCAGCGCCAGCCGTTCGATGCCGTCGAAGTCGGCGTGCTCGATGGACATGATGCCGGCGTCGGTGAACAGCTGCTCGGGCCAGTTGTAGATCAGCTGACGGTTGATGAAGCAGTTGATGCCGTGGGCCTTGATCTTGTCAACCTTGGCCTTCATCTTCTCCTTCTCGGCCCTTTCGAGCTCAGCCAGCTTGCTCGTGGAGCTAACCTGGAAGCGGGCGCCGAATATCTTAACCTTGTCGGTGTCCATGGATGTATTTGCGACAAGGATCTTGGCCTTCTCCAGGCGTTTGGGCTGGTTGACGCCGATCTTCTTGTCGAGGATGAAGCCTTCATCAAGGTACGAGTCACTCAGCTTGCCGCCGGCCTTTTTGATGATCTGGATATGGCTGAGGTCGGACGAGCCTTTGAGCCGTAGGACGGCCTCGACGGCCAGCTGGGCAAAGAGGTCGCGGTCTTGGGCTAGGACCTTAGAGCTTAGGGTTGTGCGAGCGATGGCGAGCAGGTCCTTCTTGAAGGCTTCAGGATTCTTGCTGTGGTCGACGGCCGAGTGTTCGAGGGCCTGCAGGGCGGCCTGGCTCGCTATCCGGTAGCCTTCGATGATGGTCTGGGGATGTATTTTCTTGTCGACGAGCTTTTCGGCCTCGCGCAGGAGCTCGGCGGCCAGAACGGTAACCGAGGTAGTACCGTCTCCTACCTCATCATCCTGCACCTTGGAGATATTCACGAGGACTTTGGCGGCGGCGTTGTCGAGGGCGATGGATTTGAGGATAGTGGCACCATCGTTGGTCACCATCATCTCCTGAGTCGAGCTGAATATGAGGTGGACAGGTCAGCCATGTATGTAGCCATGAATGCAACTGAGGCAGTATAGGGCAGAGTAGAAGGCAGAGAGTAGACGAGGGACGGGCGGGAAAGACAGAAACAGAGCATTAAGAGTAGTGTAGAGGCCAGTCGGTGATGATGGCGGTGGTAGTGGTGAGGGGTGTGTATATATATATACACCTGTATATTACAGAAGACAAGACAGGACGTACGCAGACTGTAATATCTTGTCCATGCCCTTCGGACCCAGCGTGCTCTTCACCAAATCTCCAACGGCAATGGCGCCGACAAAAGCCGCGAGACGGGCATTCTCGCCCTTCTCTTCGATGGTGCCCTCCTCGAAGATTTGGGTAGGGCTGAAAGACGACTTTTTTTTTCCCCTATCGTGTCAGTGACGCTGCGCATGATCTTTGGATAGGTGTCTTACCATCTTTGTTATAAAAGCCCTAGAGAGTTTGAAGAGGAGTCGTCGCAGTCGCTATGGAGAAAGTGAAGTACGCAAACCTACATGTAACTTTCCTACCTTTGCCTCCTAACAGTGCTGGTAGACAGACCCAAGTAAAGCTCTGATGCCTACAAGGGTGCCTCCCTAGGCAGGCACCTAGCCTATGTAGTTTAGGCATGCCTACGTCGGTACACAGCGCATATCAGTGCAGGTGGGGGTGGGGCTGACTGACAGCTATCAAGCGCTAAGACTTTTTACACTATGGCGGGAAAACCCAGTTCCGTCCAAGCCAACCAGGCTGTTTCCCCTGTCGAGGACCGGTAAGGCGGCTGAGCACACCCCGCACCGCACGCACACAAATCTGACACAGCAATTTTTTTGTAGCGAGTCTGATGCTTGGGCCTAGCCGATAAGAAACTGTCTACAGACAAGGGAAAATATTGAAGCCACTCCACTATTCTCGCGATATTGTGTTTGTGTGAAGTATCCCACCATCCCACCGTCCTGCCCAATCACGCCCACGAGCCTGGTGTAGTCGCTGTCTGCTTTTCGTGACCGCTCGCTCGAGGCTCACCAATATTACCGTCCAGACTCTTCGGTAATCTCCATCTATCCACTCCAGATTCATTCCCACAGGCAGCCTCCGACACGACCCGCTAAAGCCACAACTTCCACCCCCCCCCCCCCCCCCAGCTACAAGACAACTAGGGGATATCGATCAACCACTTCGGCGCCGACTTCATTTAACAGTACGACGCAACTTAGGCGCTCTCGCCTTTCCGAGTGTACCGTCCGCCCAGCATGGCGCCCTCCTTTGATACCCTGCGCGACGCCGACGTCGATGAGGATGACTACGATGAGGATGAGATTGATATCTCGGATCTGCGAGAAAAATACGAAGTCCAGCTGGAACAGGGCTACGATGCCTTCGTCGTGATCGACGGCCTGCCGGAAGTAGACGAGGCGCAGAAGCCCAAGCTCGTCAAGTTCCTGCTGAAGAAGCTGACACAAGTCGGCAAGACCAAGGAGGAAAACGTCTACATGCCCATGGGCGACGATGGCAAGTCACTGAGGTGCGTATCATGTTACGGGTACACAATGACCATATTCTGACACGGCCTGCTCCAGGTTCGCCTTTGTTGAATTCTCCTCGCCCGCTGAGGCCGCCGCCGCCGTCAGACAGCTACACATGGTACCCCTCGACAAGAGGCATACCCTGAAGGTCAACAAGATGACTGACATCGACCGCTACGGTCGCGAGGGACGGGTAGACGAGCAATATGTACCGCCCAAGATCGACGAGTTCACCGATAAGGAGCACTTGCGCTCCTTCTTGGCTGATCCCAGCGGTCGGGGTCGCGATCAGATCGCCCTGTACCGCGGCGATTCGGTTGGTATCTTCTGGAACAACGAAAAGGACAATCCTGAGCCTATTGTCGACCGCCAGCACTGGACTGAGAGCTTCATACAATGGTCCCCGCTCGGAAGCTATCTGGTGTCTGTGCACCAGCAGGGCGTCCAGCTCTGGGGCGGTGCATCGTGGTCGCGTCAGAAGCGCTTTGCCCATCCTTTCGTCAACATGCTCGATTTCTCACCCAACGAGAAGTACGTAGTCACCTGGTCTAACCGGCCTATCTCCATTCCCGACGAGGGCCACCCTCAACTGTCACTGGATGAAGACGGCAAGAACTATGTCATATGGGATGTCGAGACCGCCAAGCCCCTCAGGTCCTTCGCTAATCTGGACATCTCCCCCCCGGCCGCCGACGGTGCCAAGCCCCCACCTAAGTTTCCTTGGCCGGCTTTCAAATGGTCTGCTGATGAGAAGTACGTCGCTCGACTTACCCAGGGCTCTTCCATTTCTGTCTACGAGTTGCCTCGCATGAACCTGTTAGATAAGACGACCATCAAGATAGATGGTGTCATGGACTTCGAATGGGCCCCTGCGACCCCTCAGAGAGAAGGTGTCAAACAGTACGAGCAGCTGTTCTGCTACTGGACCCCTGAGATAGGCAGCAACCCGGCCAAGGTCGGATTGATGAGCATACCATCCAAGCAGGTCGTACGCACCCTAAATCTCTTTAGCGTCACGGATGCCAAGCTTCACTGGCAGTCCGACGCCACCTACCTCTCCGTCAAGGTCGACCGGCATTCTAAGTCCAAAAAATCCCAAGCCACGACCCTCGAGATCTTCAGAATCAAAGAAAAGGGAGTACCTGTCGAAGTGGTCGACACCATCAAAGACACAGTCATCAACTTCGCCTGGGAGCCAAAGGGTGACCGATTCGTCATCATCACAACGTCGGAACCGGCAGGGCCCACCGCAGTACCACCCAAAACCTCTGTCTCCTTCTTCTGCCCGGAGAAGGCAAAGGGGCAGACGGTAGGCAACTTCAAGCACCTGCGGACTTTGGAAAAGAAGAATAGCAATGCTATTTACTGGGCGCCGCGCGGCCGGTTTGTCGTCATTGCTACTGTAGCCAACCAACAGAACTCTGACCTGGAATTCTATGATCTCGACTTTGAAGGCGAGAAGCCAGAGAGCGATAAAGATCTGACGGCGAATCTGCAGCTCATGAACTCTGCCGATCACTACGGTCTCACCGATATCCAGTGGGACCCGGCAGGTCGCTACGTTGCTTCTTGGGCGTCAGCATGGAAACATTCTGTGAGTTCAGATCTTCATTTGTTCCCTTTCTTTTTCGGTCTGACCTTGCTGTACTAATCATGTATGTCACAGATGGAAAATGGCTATCACATCTATGACTTTAGGGGTGAGCAGCTGCGAGAGGAGCCTATGGAGAAGTTCAAGCAGTTTGCCTGGCGACCACGACCTGCGACACTTCTCACCAAGGAAGAGCAAAAGCAGATCCGTAAGAACCTACGGGAGTACTCCAAGACGTTCGAACAAGAGGATGCCGAACGTGGAGCATCCGCAGACTTGGCCGTGGTCGAGGCCAGGAGACGTCTGCTCGACGAGTGGCTGGCATGGCGTGCTTCGGTGGAAGAAGAGGTCGAGGAAGAGAGGCTTGCACGTGGTCTTCCCGTCAACCCTGTAGAAGATCTGATTGAGAAGCCCGAGAAGGAGGAGGAACAGCAGGTCATTGAAGAGATCGTGGAGGAGGTCATTGAAGAGACGGAAGAGATTGTCTCTTAAGCATAGAACTCTCCTGATAAGCACAAATGAGAAAGGGAGGATTGTATGGCAAGAGAGCGGCGTTCTGTGTATGGCATGTGAATCAACTATTTTGCTGGGATGCTCCAAGGAGGTAGAGTCATGGCATCTAATGTAGTCTGCGGGTATACATTTTCTTAGTTGAAAGTAATCTCTGGTAGCTAAGGTGTCTGTCTTGTCGTGTTCTCTGTGAATTGGCGTCTTGAACCTTATTAGTACGTACACCTGGTATCAACCCTGGAACATGGACATACGCGAACTTTTGAGGATAATCGGGATTCGAAACTGAAAATTATAGCATGCAGAAGTTTTTCATACTAAGAAAACTCACTTATACGATAATACTTGAGTATTAATGTCGCTTTGAACTCAAAACCTTTGGCACGCGAGTTTAATACCCGTTTTAGCGGAGGTTTTATTTGCTGCTATATGATTTGCATTTACTATCTCTTATAATATGGAATAAAAGCTAGTTTCATACGGCAACGAGTAAAGGTCACATTGATTTTATCGTAGTTCTTACGGGATTTAACTCAAACTTAATAAGTAGACATGACGGAGAGTTCACATTTAGGTTCATTATACGCAAGACAAAATAATCAATAAGTAAAAGAATTGTATTTATTAGAGAATTAGGAAGCTTCGCCGGCAAAACTTCCCATTGTCTGGGATGCACTTATACTTGCGGATGTACTCATACTTGCTATACTACTAGAAAGAGATCAAGAAGAGTAATGGTACAAGAGACAAGCCGAGCATCGTATATGGCCGCAGCCTATGCGCGGACATTCGTTCGGGTGATAGAGGAGGTCGTTGTTGGTGCGGCAGTCGCAGCAGTTCCAGGTGACGGCTTTTTTACCCATTTTGCTTTTGCTCTTTTCTAAACCTTCGTGCTTTTGTGATTTCGTGCCTTTTGGTTAGTAGTACTTTTCTTAGAAATTGCTGAAGAGTTGAAAAACGGAGTTCTTGTTGCTAAGCCTAGTAAGTGTGTGATGTGTTTGTGGTTGGGATTAGTTGAGTCATCGGATGTAAACTTCGATGATATCGCAGCTTATTTATATTTGTGTACTTGGAAATCTCTTTATATACCGCTGTAAAGGAATTGTTAAATGTGTTCACAAAGGCAAAGGGATATGCATGCCTTTGGGATTGCTATGATAAAGTTATTGTAAAAAGATAAAAAAGGATTTTCCTGGTGTTTTGAGCTGTGAAAAACCAGTGACAAAGCTTGTGTTAAGGACAAACTATGATCTTTAATGTGCTATGAAAGCTCTCACACTATATACAGTTTATGCTTTCTTTGTTTATATGTTGTAACTGCTTGTTAAATAATATTGGATTTACAGCGTTGCAGTTTTACATTTCGCACCCAATAGCAGTTTGCATTATATCGTGAAGGAATCTCTTCTCATGTTTATTTTTGTTTCGTGTAAAAGACTTGAAGTATAACTTCCTACAAAGTCGCCCCGACTGCACGGTCTCATGATAGATGCTCGAAATCGTTTCCAAACCAAGCGGTTAGCTCTTATTTAATCTAACACATTTACGGTAATATCCGTGATATCAATTGGAAGCTATATACATGTGATCATTTTACTAGCTCGTGAAAAAATAGATCTTGCTGACACTCGGCTTAGACTACCTAGGCTCAGGTGAAATACCCATCGAGATCCAGCACGGTAAAAAACATCTCAGAGGCGGCTCAAGTGGGTGGCTTGAATAGACCAAGCCCCACGGCAGCTAGCAATCATTATCGCCGGTACTTAATAGGTGTTAGCCAGGCACTAGCCAGGCACTCTATATCATCTAGAGCTTATCTCGGTTAGCATTTTCAGAAGGTAGGTTATACCGCTATTTTGGTGCTTATATCGTTGCATCATCATGTGTGTTTTTAAAGCAGGATTTCTGGGATGGTTCAAGGATAAGATGGGACAGAATTAGGAGATGGATCAGAGATGGATCGGGGGCGGGCCATGCCAAGGTCGCAGCGTGATTCGTCCAACGCATCTCAGCTCTCCAATTTCCCAACCTGGCGGATTCCGTCATGATTCAGAGAGGATGAGTTACACTACACACACTACACTACCTCGACCACTTACCTAACCTTAGTACGGGGTATTACACGCTACCTACCTAGGTAGGATAGGTACACGTTTTCAAAGCTCTTTCTCTTTTTCCTCACCTCTTCTCACCCACATACCTAGCATATCAGCATGGTGGATTAATTCTTCATTATTCCCCTTTCATCACTGCCTTTTTCTCTTTGTCTATTGTGTCTGTCTGTCACTCGCTTCTACCCCTACTTCTTCCCTTTTCATAACTTTAACCTACCTGTATGACACGACATACTCAGGTGTATAATACTACGCTACAGTACGAGGAGCGCTTAATCACTGCCCACCCCATGACGACTCCCTTGATAGACCATCAGTAATCGGATTGCATCAGCTGTCCCGACTTTGACTTTCCTGCGTCACTCACTCGGCTTTGCTGTTTGCACAGTTCACGCATACCAAAACAACGGGAAATATAATAATACCTAACTAACTACCTAATTCAGCGACTCCAAGTTTGGCGTAACCAGTAATCCATCCCATCCCATCCCGTCGTCATTCCGTCGTCGCCATCCTTTCGCTACATCAGACGGCGTTTCAACCCGGACTCAGCCTCCTCGCAGACGCCCCTTTGACGCGCTCGAAACACGACGGTTATCGCCGTTTTCTGTGTTCTCTGCACGCACGCACGCACGCACGCACGCATGCAATTGTAACAACGGCATACAATTACCTGTACCTGTACCACTACCACTACAACAACACTACCTCATCAATTGACCACCTACCTACATCATAATCATAATTGCAACTGTCACTCTCGCTTGTCACCGCCCAAGGACCCCCTATCATCGAGTTAGGCTCACAGCACTTCCCGGTATTACCGCTGGCCAACTAACAATCGCTCCTCTTCCTGTGGGTTATTGTCCTTGGCTTTGTCCACGATCAGATTTGGAGAATTTAAGCTTCTTCCCCCAGGGTACCCTTTGCACATCACACATTGCGCATTGCAGGTTTCACACCGCCCGTGTACCTGCATCCTCCACCGGCCACCAGCCTCGATCCCCCATCCCTGACGGTGTTGACATTGAAGGCCCTACGGACAGTCAATTTGCCAGGATCGTGAGACACCTGCCATTTTAAACCCCTGGTCACAAGAGAACCCTTGTCTTATTTCTAGTGCACGTTCGAGAACGTCGTCCTGTCTCGATTTGGCATCGTTCAATCCGCCAATCCGTCAATCCACTCTGGCATCCATCCTATTTTTGTCCAAACATTGCTCTCCTGTGTTTGAGCAACAAGTGCATGTTTGGATGCTTGTGTCTCTGTCGTCGACGATAATAGCGCAACCGGGCTGCAATATATACCAACTACACCAATTTAGAGATATTGTCACCCAATCATTGTTGGTCCAACATTCAACTACCCGCCGTAACGTACCGTCATACCATCACACAAGACTGTCTCGCAGCCGACTCGGACACGGACACGGACCCGGACACGGACACGGCCAACACGAACCAGACCATGATCTACAGCGCGAGCGGTAACACGGTTGATCTCGCTGTCTCGCGACCCGGCTCCCCGCCTGGCATGACCTCCTCCAAGTCCTCCAAGGCATCGTCTCTGCATTCTTTCAATTCGGACATTGGCGACGATGTGGGCGGCAGTGTCGGCCACTTCGAGGAGATCGGCCTCGAGGACGATGTCGTATCGCATGATCCGCACCACTTCCACGACTCCCACTCGAGATCGAGCCCCAACCCAAACCCCTACATGCCCACCTTCGCCTCCGACCTAAGAGCTGCCTCTGCGAAGCATGTCGGCTCTCATTTTCACCCTCAACCCCGTGATCTCGCCCATCCGCGTATGCAACGCGACGTAATATCCCTCGCAAAGACACGACCCGTGGCCCCCTCCCTTGCTACCCAGTTCCGCGACACGAGCACGCATAGCCTCACCTTGAGCGTTGCGCCGCGCCCACGACTAGCCAACCGATCCCTTTCCGCCCGTTCCGCCTCCTCGGTTAGCACCGCCCGTCGCCACCGAAGCCCCAGCCCGAATCTGACACCACACGCCCTCGCTTCCCGCAGCAACCCGAATATAGCTCCGCAGCCGCGCAGAAGCAGTTGGCAGTCGACGAGGGAGAGGAAATCGGTATCTGCGGCGGAGAAGGAGTTTGACGACGACGAGGATGGCGACGATGACATCCCTGACGGTCTGATTCTCGACAATGTACCCCTATCTCCTCGGCCACCGAGCGAGCGATCCAGTAGCCGCCCCGTCTCGGCTTCAACATCGCCAGAGAGACAGCCGAAGGAACGCGTGCGCAGTGTTGGTAATGGCACACCGCCCGTTGCTACGGATCGGGGTTCTTTAAGATCGCCATCCTGGAGGTCCGATTGCTCCACTGAATCGCAAACATCAACAGCTACCTCCCCGATGAAAGGCCGGGCGAAGAGCTGGACTGCCGCCATCTCGGGTCTCAATGCTGAGGCCCGAGATCTCACAGAGAAACTGGAGGAGCATGCCGACGAGCTAGAGAGACGAGGCGTTTTACAGTCCACGATTCGTCCAGTGCCTAAGCCCCGTGTCAAGTCGGCCCTTGCGGAACTCCCACCGCTTCGGAGGAGCAATATCATGATTGACCCACTGCCAATATCAAAGGAAAAAGAGGCCGTTCTATCCCGAACGAGACCTTCGTGGTTGCCGCCCAAGGATCCCGCTGAAGAGAAGAAGCATCTCAAAGAATACCAAAAGATGATGGCGAGCAGCCTTGATGCCGAGAAAAAGAGAGAAGCTGCTCGTCGGGACAAGGAAAAGAACGAAGCCAAGGTAACCGGCGACCGCATGCGAGTGTGGGAAGAGGATATACTGAAGAGATGGGACGTTGCCATCCAGGAAGAGAGGACAAAGACTCTGTACTGGCAAGGGATACCCCCTCGATGTCGCGGCGCTGTCTGGTCTCGCGCCATTGGAAACGAGCTGGGATTAACGGCTGCGTCGTTCCAGGCGGCCCTGTCCAGAGCCTCCGAAGTCGAGAAACGCGTGGAAAAAGGAAATGCCACAGCAGACGACGAACAGAAAATGTCCTGGTTCTCAGAGATGCAAGCCGACGTCAAGGAGAGGACTTGGACAAACCTCAAGATCTTCCAACCTGGGGGTCCTCTACACCAAAGCGTAATCGATGTCCTCCGTGCCTATTCGATGTACAGGAGCGATATCGGCTACGTGACCGGATGTCATGTAAGAATTTTCATTCTCTCCATGTTGCCCTATTACATACCCCTTTATCGACTGAACTATCAGCATGCTGACATCAAACAGACTATTGCTGCGCTTTTACTGCTCAACCTCGACTCCGCCGTCTCTGCTTTTATTGCTTTGGCTAATGTGCTCAACCGACCTCTTCCTTTATCATTTTTCTCGGGCGATCATGGAGCTCGATCGTCAGTATATCAGCTCGTCAACCAGAAACTAGCTGCCAAGGCCCCCCAGCTCCATAAACACGTCGGGGATTCCGCCGCCTTTGGCCCGGATTTTGACCTGTGTCTAAACGAAATGTTCATGACCCTCTTTACTCGACACTTAAGTCTTGATGACTGCACAAGATTATGGGATGTTTACGTTTTCGAGGGGGATCGCGTTCTTATCCACGCTGCCGTGGCGCTGTTATTGGAAAATGAAATCTCACTTCTTAGTACCAAGTCAGTGGTCAACCTTCAGAACGTCCTCGAAGGGTATTCGACATCCTCACCCCAAGTCCAAGATGACGACATCTTCATCAAGCGCGTCCAAGGCGTTGCGAAGTGATGAGTACCCGTGAATCAGGACAATCACGACCTTACGACCTCCACGACTTCACAACTAGGGACGGCAAAATTAATGTGTATTCAGCGGAATGCTTTGTCTGGTTTGAACTTATATGAGCATATGTGCCATATCACTTATCTTCAATGGCTTGCTTATCACATTACCATTACATATGGCATTAAGCGGCGCTCGCAAGTTTTGGACACATAGGGTGCATACGCTCAACACCTGGACGAGATGTCCTACTTGCTGTGCGTGTTGACTTAGTCATGCCATTTGGAATCTTAATTCAATGTATATTTTTTGAACATTACTTGTAGCTTGGCCTGGCCAGATCTGATCTAGGTTGCGGCGAATATCTATTGCATATATGCTACAGCAATGAGCATCAGGTTTTATATTACACACCATAGCGGTTATACTTACACGTGCCTGTTGATGCATCGATTATCTTATTTCATAGCCTCTCTAGTCCATGGGTCGTGTTTTGTTCATTCTATGTGACATGTTGTTATCCTTCAACTAGTCTCCCCTGTTCTCCCTGGTTTTTAAACAAGCACTTGGACTGGCTGGTGATTGTTTTCATCAGTAGTTGATGCTTCTCATACCTGATCACTCACTTGAAGTCGCCTTGCTTAGCGAGAAGTCTACGCTCGTTCCTACTGATCTGCCTGCGTGTGCCCAAAGCTCCTCGTTGGTTAAGTCAGCTGTAAGAAGTCGGGAGACCACTCTGCTCGCGCATGGTTGATTTAATTCGTCGAATGCTTTCAATAACCCCCGATTAACGCCCTGGCTCACCGCACGTCTTGGTGGTTTTTCGTGGCATTTCTATTGTGTCTGTTGCAGCTTCTCTCCTTCAGGGCTTAGAAAGGGCTTGCAATCTTGAATAATTTGTCCGAAGACCTTACCATAAGTGTGCTGTGGTTCCATCCCCTTATTGCATGTAGTCAATCTGTAGCCTCAAAAGCCAATCGAGTCTTTAGAGCCACCAAAAAATAGCTGGGGAAGTAATACTATTAATACTCAGCATATGATGTATAAGACCACCGCTTTGGCATTGAACAGTTAAGGTAAACATTGCTGCGTTATGGCTAATATTAGGTTATCCGAACCTCGGTTTGGCTAACCTCAATAAACCTTTGAACCTTAACCTTGACTCACTCACTCACACGCTTGACTTTGATTTCGGCAACGCTGATCTTCTGCCTCGAGTCTTTGTTTTCTCTGCCATCTCAACTATCAAAATGACGCCCAGTCCCATTAAAAAGACAATTGCTCGCCCTCTCCCGAGTTTCACGGATGATCAGGGCAATCCGCAGAACACTTACAAACCCGCGGCGACAAGCGAATCGAAGATGGTCGGCCCCAGCATGTCGTCGACAACGATGTCTCAGGGGATACGCCACAAAATCGCAAAGGCGTGGCCTCCGTCCCACCTTTCTGCAGAGTCTCTTAATTTGACAATCACCATGTGCGACCTCTACAGGACGCAGGCCCAGGACCGGGACATGCCCCGTACCTATCTCCATCATTTCTACAACATTATTATCCACCCCACAATCAAACAAGAGCTTTACATAAACCATTATAAGGTTTACTAGAGTTCTTACTACTGAGGCTTAAAACGCTAGGGTAAGCCTGACCATTTGCCCCAGCCACACTCTCTGCTTACCTACGCAAAGAGAGGGCTACAATGCAGTGCGGTTGGTCCTTATTAATAAAGATAGTATGGATATATAATATAGAAACACCACTGATAAGTGCGACTTCTAAATTATTCATGTTTTCATTATGTTCTGCACCTAATAATGCATAAATCAAATGTAGATGGCGGTTTTCTACGGCATCAGTGACAAAGCCCCTGGAAGCGGATAGATACATAAGATAATCTTACCGATTTTATGCGGCAGCAAGACAAGATTGTTACCTAGGTAGGTAGTATTATACCTGTTATACATCTAAACATTAAAGCATTTATTTTCCAACTATGATTTCTCAGTGCTTTTTAAAACAAGGGCATAGTTAGCGATACACCCCATACGGCTTCTTGACACGATGATTCTCACACGACCTCATGGTCTTTCTGCAGCGGCACTCAGCTGTCTCTCTGCTCTTCTACCTTACGCTGCGGCACTTATGAACGTACAAAAACTTTCAATTTTTACTTGTGGTATTTCAGTGTTTGTGGCAATGATTGAATTAGTACAGCTCCTCTTGGCTTACAAACAACCATGTCTGACCGTGTACACTCAGATCATTCTCATTTTGATATATCGACTGATCTTTCACCCTCTGGCCAAATTTCCTGGACCATTTCTGGCAGCTTGTACGCACTGATATACCGTCTATTGGCATGCCAGTGGCGATAGACACTTGGAGCTATACAAACAGCACTAAAAACATGGTAAGAGGAAAAATTGAGCCGAATTTCATAATGAATACTAACTCATTTCCTATCAGGCAAATACGTCCGCTATGGACCAAATAGTTTGTCGATTAATTCTGCGACTGCATCTAGAGGTTTGCATGATATCAAAAGCACCGCCTATAAATCACCCATGTATGTAGCTGCTAAACCATTTTTTGGTGCCGAGATGTCGCTGTCCATGCGTGACATCAAAATTTCTCACACTTAAGTGAGCACTCACTGGGTCAGATACGAAGCTTTATATTGTAATGATGTTTTAAAAGGCTTTTTTGAAGCTATTTCGACCAGATTTTTTTATATAAGTGTGCGCTTAGGTAAATAGTTTTTCCGTAGATCGTACGGTTTTTTACAAAAACTTACTTTAGTGCAACATATCCCTGATTTTTTTAGCAGCAGCTAAAAAAATTATAAAATTATTTGCAACCTTGCTATATATCCGGGCTAAAAATCACTTACGATATATATTAAACGCGCTTTTTAACGCTTATACGCTTTGCTTATTTATTATAAGCGTTTTTTTAGCAAACCGAGGTTAAATGTAATTATTTTACTATAATATAATAAATTTTTTTGAAGCGTTTTTTTAAAGTAATTTTAAACTGCGATTTTTTTATAGCTATTTTACCAGATTTTTTACGCTTATACCGGTTTCGATAATTATTTTTTAAGCTTTTTATTAAAGTGTTTTTTTTATATAGTTTTTAGCTCGCAAAAATACTTTCGCAAAAATCGCGCTATTTATTTAATAAATATTTATTTTAAATTATATTTTTTTAAAAGCTTTTTAATACGCTGCCGGCAAATTTATTGCTAAATAAAGCATAGCGTAACTTATAATAAAAGCTTAAAGCTTATTTGTAAATATATATACCGTTAGCAAAATAAAAGCAATTAGCTTTTTTATTATTGTTTTAAAAATTATGCAAACTTTTAATTACTATTAAAAAAATTTTTAAGTTAAAATTTTTTTTGCTATATTTAGCATTTTATTAAATATAAACGTTTAATTATTTTTTATAATTTTTTAAAATTAATTAGCTTTTTTTCGGCTTTTTGCTAAAAATTTTAAGCTTAGCTAATTTATTAAGCCAAGTTTTTAATTATTTAAAAATATATTTAGCTATTGTAAATAAAAATTTTTTTATTTTAAAATGTTTTGCAATTTTTAGTAACGTATTTGCACGTGTTTATATATAAGCATTTGTTTATTTTTTATGCTATAATTTAATTTTTATATTTTTATTTTTTATTATGCTTAGCGTAAATTTATATTTTTTACGCGTTTTATTAATTGCGCTTTTTTGCATAAATATTATTTGCTTTTTTAAAGTTTTAACGATTGCATAAATTAACGGGGTTTTAATTAAATATAAAAATTAAAGTTTTATTAGCACTAACAACAAAAGCGCAAATTTTATAAAAAATATTATTTAATTTTATATAACGTTATAGCGGTTAAATTAAGCGGTTTATTTTATAATGCGCAATAAAAAACTTTTTTGTTTAAAAACAAAAAAAACTATTATTTTAATATAGCTTGCTATATAAAACGGCTTAAGCTTTTTTTTTTTATTATTTAAAAATTTTTTTTATATAGCAATTGTTTTGTTGTATATTGCTTAACGCCTGGCGTTTTTTCGGGCAGCAATACGCTTTAGCATAAAAATTTTAAATATTTTTTTTAGCATGTATGCTTGCGGTAAAATCGGCTTATTTATATTTATTAAATGCTTTATGCTTTAAAATTATGCAATAATTTTTAGCTGCATATATTAATCGGTTTAAGTATATAAACTTAACGTAAGCTTTACGTTTATAAAATTGCTAATTAAAATGCTTTTAAATATTAAATAAAACATATTAACTTAAATAAAATAAAAAAATCAAACAAACTATTTAGCTATTAATAATATACTCGCAAATTAACCAATAAATTAATAAAACTATCGTTATAACAGTGCAAACTAAACTTATAACTTTTATATTTAAATAAACATTTATTAAGTTAAATATAAAGCTTTATATTATAATAATATTTTAAAAAGCTTTTTTAAAGCTATTTCGACCAGATTTTTTTATATAAGTGTGCGCTCAGGTGAATAGTCTCTCCGTAGATCGTACGGTTTTCCACAGAGACCCACCCTAGTGCGACAAAATTCATGCTTTCAGAAAACGTATCAACATGTCAGTCATGACGCCGGAGTCGATTAAAACCTTGGGAGACCGTGTCTAGCCTCATGTTGACTACCTCGTGGAGATGATCCAAGACAGCATTGTCCCAAAGGTCCAAGCGCCTTCAAACAAAAATTGGAGTCCCGGTCATGACATGGCAAGTTGGATGTCGTATTTGACAGCTGATATCATACTCGACTTGACGTTCAGTCAAACATGGGATGTTCAAAGAGATCCAAAAAAATAGGCATATTGTCCACAACTTCCCAAATGGGGTAGCTGGTATGATACTATGTGGTCATATGCTGAGTCTCTTCACATTCAATCTTCATAAGATGCTATTCAGTGATCTTATGAGTAAGATAAACCAACAGGTTTCTCTGAGTCTCGCATGTGCTAGCAGACGGATGCAAGACAAAAACAACGGTATTCACAGAGATGATTTCTGGGAGGCTTTGGTGTCATCACGAGACGCGAAGACAGGTCAAAGCTTCACTCTGGAAGAGCTCACTTCGGAGACATTCCTATTCATAGCTGCTGGGACCGATACTTTGAACACAGCACTTGCAGCGACACTCTTCTACCTCAGCCGCAATCCGCATGCGCTTAATCGACTTACGCATGAGGTTCGCAATTCCTTTCCACCCATATCTGACAAGAACTATGAAAAGAGCCCTTGCTGCCCAATTATTTTCGCCAGCTCGAAGTTACAACAGATGTCATATCTCTTAGCATGCATTGACGAAGCTTTGCGACTGTGTCCTCCAGTTCCCAGTATACTGCCCCATCAAGTGGGACAGGCAGGAATAATCCTGGATGATGAATTCTTCCCACCCATTGTTATTCTTGGGATTCCACATTACACTCTACACCGCAATGTGGAGTATTTTGCCGAACCACATGATTTTAGACCTGAGCGGTGGATGGAAATCTTGATGGGTGTCTCAAACCAGGTGTGGGCCACGCTCCTGCATTCACTCCTTTCAGTCTTGGGCGTTACAGCTGTATCGGCCGACATATGGCCTATCAAGAGATCTCGTATATATTGGCACGGCTTATCTGGAGCTTCGACATAAGAGTAGAGCCCAACAATTCAGCAGGGGAGGGTACTGGACTAGGGTCTAGCGGTCGGGCGAAAAAAGATGAGTACCAGAACTACGATCACCACGTCTCAGAACAGCACGGCCCTGTCCTGAAGTTCAGGATGAGGGATCTTGATGCCGCATGAGAATCTCATCAAGAAGTATTTTTCTAACGATTAGTTGTATCATTTTTACTAGCATGTATCGGAGAAAAAGATTTCAATGCAGCCTCGGAGTACCTACTCCGACCGTCATGGACAGAGATGTTTGTATATGTAGTCACGTAGTTGGCCACAAAGATGTTACAGGACCTTGCTCAACAAAGAGTATCTTGACCTTACCCCTACTAGGCCCTCTAACAGCGGCAGATATAACATTTGTTGGCAACAGCGGGAAACACCGGTGACGCCTAAATTCCTGGATGTAGAATATGTGTTCAATCCTAAGTACCAAGTAGTAACCGACATGGTGTCTACGGACTCACATCAATATAGATCTGGAGATATCCATAATTTCGGTTAGTTCATGGAGACTTCCCACGGTTACCTCCAGCCGTTCTAAACGAGGTTCGTAAAGTAGATTGCGTGTTTGAAAAACTGAGGCGCGTGAACGAACAAAAATTTAATTCATTCACGCCGCTTGTGTTACATATTCGAAGGGAAGTAATGGCACCCTACCCAATCCCAGCATGTACCTTACAGCGGATTGGTAGAGGCACCTGCATGAGTATACTTGTTAGCCAGCTATTTGAAATATCCATAATGGTGGGGTTTCACCGCGTAACTATCACCGCGGCTCGGCTCAAGATACCTCCGCTAGATCATGTATATAGTAGTCTCTCTGAAAAGCCTTTCATCTGATTGATTCTAGGACCTTGGAGCTACAGAATAGACTTCAGTTGAGTACGCTCACTTGCAGGAGGCATCTGGTTACCTAACTACAAGACAAATACATATTGATTTATCTAAATATGTATAGATTGTGTAACTTGCTTTGAGCTCAATACCTGGCTGTATTTTTTCTTTTTCTTTGAGTGTTTACACGAGGCTTCGCAGATGAGGAGCAAAATAATGACTACAACACATAGCGTGTAAAATGATCATGCGTTGGTGCTAGGTTACATTCCTGCTTAGCAGCAGGGATAAATGCGACAGTAGGCAGGACTGAGGAAGAACTTGTGGTACAACATGCAAGCAGGGAGGCGAGGGGAGGACATGTTGTACCACAGCCTGCCTACAAGTCGTATCACAGCCTGGCTAGTTACGGAAAGCAGAAAGCACCGGCAGCAGGATCAGCCCCAGCATCCAAAGTGGAAACAGTCTCCAGCTCAAAATATCCCCCGATCGATTCCTATGAAGCAGCAAGTTGGCGGCGATTGTGAGCCCGGATATCTCAGCTATAACACCCTGGCCACAAGAAACCCTCCAAAAGCAACAGGCCACGCCAGTAGACACTAGTAAGGCAACGCTGCACTGCAACCTCGCAGCTAGATCACCCATCACGATAGGCACCGTCTTGCGTCCCATAGCCTTATCGCCTGCAGTGTCTCGGAAATCTTGTAGATGACTGCTGCTTGTGATGGCAATAGCTAGGATGAGGAGCCATATGGCTGCCTTGTTGTCCCCAGTAAAAATGGACCGCCTAGTGACAACTTCAAATGGACCAGCTAGGAAGCAAGCAAAGCCGAACCCGTTCAGGGCATTTTTCAAGAAGGGATTGGCTGCACCGCCTAGTTCGTTATACCATATGCATAGAAGTGTCTCCACTAGGCATGGCACCAAGCCCCCAGTACCCAGGGCAATGACTGATGTCACTGGGTACATGCAGTACATGACGCGAGTGGTCTGGACCGAGGTGATGCGACCAGAGGGTATTGGTCGCCAGGGCTTGTTCACTGCGTCTTCACGTATGGACTGAGGGTGTCTTTGATTATGGAGGTTGAACAAGAACAGATTGCTCCAGGACCATAGAAGCGGCCGAAAAATTATTCTGAGAATGCTTGGAATTGGCAAGGCTGGTCCCATTGAAAAGCGATCTGCCACAGCTGCGCTTAAAACCGCAAAGGCGCAACCTAGACCGATAATGGAAATAATATCGCTGTAGATAAACAGGAATGAGGTGTGAATATGATATGGAATTTGTTGCAAATATGGAAAACTTTTTATTAGATAGCGTTTGGGAGCTTGGCCTTCCATGGTAATGATGGTCTGTATATCAGCCACGGTTCTTTTGTCGTCTTTAAATGGATTGCTCGGAGAGATACGACAGGCTGTGTCGGAATAGCTCGCAAACGCAAGTTCACTGTGTTGATTTGGTGACAGTATTTATACACCTTCATGTTGCCAATCATGAGATAAGCTACGATAGCTGTTATGGGAAAAGTTACAATGAGATAATGTCATCCACCAGCAGTAGCGTCGGTGTGGCGAAGCTCATAGCCAAGGGCAGGGCTCGCATCCTGTAAGTCTTTTGTTTTAATTTAGTACAAGATATCGTATCTCCCTGGCTTGTAGCATTTCTCTGTGGGGAGGAAATCTGGATGTACTCTGCACAGCGATACTCAGAATTTCTTTTTACCGAGGTACACTGATGTACCATCGCTATTATGTACTTAAATAGTAAATTATTTTAACAATGGTCATTCTATTGGACAGTGGTGTCAATAATCTATCAAAGATAACCCAGGGTGGTTTATAGTTGCCCTGTTAAATGCCAAAAATCTCGTGACATTTGCCATAATTATGTAACAAGTTGAGAAACAAAAAATACTGTTATATACATAACAAATAATTATTCCCAGCAACAAATATTCATGTGATACTGTATATGAACAGCCAAGAAAAAAAGCATAAAAAGGGGTTTTACATATGTTGTAACAAACATCTTCTCAGTGTGTAACCCAGATTTTGATTTAGAGATGCAAATTTGCAACTAATTTTACTGTTGTGCATAAAAACAACTTCAATAATAACTTCAATAATAACTTACCAAATACTAAATCTCAGACCTCTTAATTGAAACGATCTCACCCCAGCTTTGACCAGATCACTTGCACGTTACAGTATCCTTTCAACCCTTCCAAACCCCCCTCAGCACCAATGCCACTCTGCTTGTATCCACCAAAGGGAAACTTAGCGTCCAGTTCTGCATGCGTATTAATCCATACACAACCAGCTTGTAATTGCCGAGCAATGCGCTCTGCATTTGTAATGTCCTTTGACCACACGGATGCACCTAGACCGTAGTTGGTATCATTTGCACGCTGGATGACCTCTTCTTCATTTGACCATTTCAATACCGGCAATATAGGACCTAGAACTAGATTAGCCCACTATTGCAATACTAAGAAGGCTGTAGGGTATTAGGACCAACATACCAAAAGGTTCCTCCACTACAACTCGGGCGTCATCCGGAGGATTGTCAACGAGCGTAGGCATCAGGTAATAACCTCCTAGATTAGGCGGCGGTTTGGTACTGCCGGCAGCTATGGAAAGATTGCGGGTCTCTGTGTCAGCCAGTAGGCTTTTCACGCTGTCGTACTGAGCTTTATTGGAAACAGGACCGATGGCGACGGCCTCATCTGTTCTGAGCTTGAGATTCTTAGCATAGTTGACCATTCCGGAGAGGAAATTATCGTAAATTGACTCGTGGACATAAACCCGCTTAGGCAACGTGCAGATCTGACCTGAGTTAGCAAATGCCAAGTATGCAATTGTTGGTGCAATGGTTGCAATATCAACGTCAGGCATCACGATGGCTGGATCGTTACCACCCAGTTCCAAGACCATCCGCTTCAATGTCTTGCTGCATGCCTCCATTACTTTCTTCCCAGTCGCAACAGAGCCCGCGAATGTAATTAGATCAACACTTGGATGGGCTGTGAGTATGGACCCTAGATCGGCTTCGCCGCTCAGGGCCTGGAACACACCAGGAGGGAAAAAGCGTAGGCCGAGTTCTGCTAACTAGAACTTGTTAGATTACGGTTAAGAGCGAAGACTCTGCCAGCTCGAGCCCCGGACATTCGTGAAGCAAGTTCTTACTAAGAAAAGTTAGTGTATTTATTTCCTGTGAAAAATTACCAGTTCAGAAGAAGAACAGGTTTCGGGAAACAAAGAGCAAAGGAAACCTGGTAAAAGCAATATATATATACCTTTGAGATTGCAATAGGGTGCAAATGGAGATGGTTTCAGAATGATAGGATTTCCAGTAATTAAAGCTTGCCCAACTCTTTGGCAAGCCAAATAAACAGGATAATTCCAGGGTACGATACCAACAGCAACACCGAGGGGTGTGTATCGCCTGACAGCCTTACGCTGCTCATTGTTATCAATGAGCTCATCTCCAGGCAAAGTAAGACTAGCGGTACCACGCAGATATTGCACTGTTAGATAGAGTTCACCCCTAGCTTCATGTATCTGTTTTGCATGAAAGTGAGCAAATCAAACACTTAATATTGTTTATCCGTTGCCTTTTGCTTACCGTTTTGCCCTGCTCTTGAACTAGGGTCTGAGCAAATCCATTTGAGTTAGCCTCAAGCGCGTCGGCGAATTTGGCTACAGCCTCCTGACGGACTTTCCATGGCAGCGTAGCCCACTATATAAATTATTAGTTCACAACATCTTTCCTTGTAGTAGTGTGAAACATAATACGGATCCACCTTGAGAGTGCATAGATTGGACTCACGGATTTTGCTGCCTTTCTAGCTGCGTCAACTGCTCTGTCGACGTCCTCGGCTGAACTAAAGGGAACTTCAGGGTTCTGATTCAAGGTTGCGGGATTCAGGGTAGAGCGAAATTTGTTAGAATAGGCCTTGCAGAGCTCGCCATCAACCACGTTGAAAAAGGAGGTGAACTCTAGCTCCAAGCCAGAGGTATTGCTCATTGAGGCCATAGCGGGCTACTCAAATTCTTAATTCAGTCGAGCGTAGTATGGAAAAAGGGGTTATTTCTTGATACTACGAGCTCTTTTTGTAATGTTGGCCACTGTCTGGCATAGCCCCAGTCTGTGCTTATGCTCCGACTGAGAAACATTGAGGCTAGGCGAGTATCCCCTAACCAATCTGCATAACCGAATATACCAACAATTATCTCACTGCATATACACATGTATAGATTCGGATACCACCTTGAGAACAAAACGCAACAGCGCCAACAAGCGAGCAATTTGCAATGTAACATCCGTGAATATCAGGCAGTAGCAATGTTAGTTTCAAGCTGCATAACGGGGCTGGAAAAGCGAAGGATTCTCGTATCTGAAGCCACCAAACCTAACGGCATGTATAGAATGTGATGAAGCGACATATTCAGACGAAATGAAACGGTGCCCATTCCATCCAGACAATCAATATTCATGCATACCAGGCTTCCGTTAACCAACAAATACCACCCAGGTGCCGTTCTGTGTTTAGGATTCCAACCAGGAATAATCCTAACAATAGTAGTCGAACTCCGAATTTATGGAGACACTTCTAGGTGAAAAAGATGTTAGTATGCTGTCAACTATAGTTTATAAGCCGTGTCTCATTCGTTTCCTTGGCCGCCGAAGAATTTCCAGAGGCCGGTTGGTATACCATTCTATCCATTGGTGCGTCTTTCACATACCGAATCGATGGCTGGCCCACCTCTACCATCGCCAGAGGAGTTCTCGTGGATGTTGGCCCACGCTCACGACAGTAAGGTGCCTAATCTTATCGCGGCTAGCACTGTGGCCCTCACCATCGCCACTATTTCCATTGCCCTGAGACTCTTAGCTCGCCGTCTGCAGTATGATTCACAAAGGCTTGTAGTTAGCGACTGGCTTGCGATAATTGCGTGGGTAGGTAGCCTTCAATTTATGAGATAGCTACCTCTGCTGATCCAAAAGATCTTCTTTGTTGCCGACTGCGTGTTCATAAACCTGGGAACTCGTTACGGTCTCGGTCGACATGTTATATTCGCATCGAATCCTCGACTCCTTGTTATTGTGAGTATATCGTTCGCCTTTTCTGTGTCAATGAATCCGGCGAGCCTCACAACGACATACAACCTGTCCTCCCCTAAACTTCACTATTACAGAGAATTTGCCCTACACACCGCATAGACGCTAACTCTAGCCCATGTGTCCCAGACTAATATCGCCTCAGAGCATGCCTATGTCTTTGTTATTGCTTTGCTCAAGTTCAGCGTCTTAAGCTTGTATCGATCGATCTTCGCGAATACGAGATGGTTTCACATCCTCACATGGGTTATGACTGCGCTTGTGGGAGAACTGGCCGCTCAGATCATCATATCTACCGACGTCCAATGCATCCCGATTAGCCTCCTATGGGAGCCAGGCCCATCTGGCACTTGTATCAACTATGGCCTACAGGCGCTTTTCGCCTATATTCAAAATATCATCATCGATATAGTCTTGCTGACGATGCCAATTCCCCTTGTTCGAAACTTGAAACTGGATAGGAGACGAAAGTTAGGTCTTATACTTGTGTTTGCTGCTGGGGGCAGGTTAGTCTACTCCAGCCGGCTTGATTAGCACATTCGCTTACGTGCTGCAGCACATGTCTTGTGAACATCATACAGTTAGTATACATTCGCGAACTCAGTGGCACTGCCGACGGAAGTTGTGAGTTGATTTTACCATCTAATCTTCCTCAAGTTAAGTGGTATCGGCTAACCAAGTTGTGGTAACAGGGAACATTGTGACTCCAGGTCTGCTTTCTCTCATTGAATGCATGACTGGTTTCCTTGCTACGTCCATTGCCACCTACGGACCCTTTTATCGAAAGGTCTCAAAGCGATCTAACAACGCGTACCCAGAACGGTGGTATGGTAGTAGCTTTTCGGGACAACATAGGGGTGCTGAGAGTAGAAATATTGCCCATATTTCTAGTTCAAGAGAGCCATCAGACCACCTTCAAGAGAATGGCAATCGAATTGCCGTAACCGATCACATTGAACTCGTTAGACACCATCGAGAGGGTGGAGCGTGGGTACAAATTGAAGATTGACTAAGGCATCGCTTTGAACTGGATATGGGTATTAATAGAGAAAGTTTAATAAGAGATTTGGTTTACGGCTCCTGTGACTCAAATTACAATGCAAATTACAAATAGCGGCTTTGATCCGACTAAATATATAAGCTTATATTATTAATTGCGTATATAAGTTTAAGGGATTTTTTATAACAAACTTTAGTTTGTATAAGCGTTTATAATTAAAGCTTTTTATATAAAGTTATAATAAATATAACTAAATAAATTATTTAAAATTATAATAATTTATATTAAATTATTAAAATTATTTTTATATAATTATTTTAAAAAATTATTATATATTTAAATTACATTATAAAATTAAAATAAATTAATTATATAAAAAATATTTATTATAATTATACGTTAATAATTAACGCTTTGTTAATTTAACGCTATGTTATATATATTATACCTAGCGTTATTTAGCGCACTTTTTATTGTATATATATATAACGTATAATTCCCGATTATTTTTATATATTGCTTTTTTTTATGCTTAAATTTTAATATAATATATATTGTTTTTAAAAGTTTTGCTTTTTTTATAACGTTAAAATATAATAATTTAAGCATTATTTTTTATATAAATATAAAAATTTTTTTTTAACTATTTTTTAAATTAAAACTAAAAATTAAAAATTAATATTAATTAGTTTAAATTTAAATTTATTATAAATATAATTATAATATATAATAAAGTTTAATAAGCTAGGCTATAAAAATAAACACGCAAAAAAATCCGTTTTTTATTAAAAAATTTAAAAAAATTGTTATTATATAATAAAAATATATACACCGAATTATAACGCTAATTATTAAGCGTTTTTTAAATTATTTTAGCTATTAAAACCGCAAAAACAAAAACTTTAAGTTTAAAAAAAAATTAATAAACGTAAAATATAAATTATTATAAAAAAACATAAATTTTATTAAATAATTATTAATTTTACGTTTATTAATAATTAATATTATTATAAAAAAACAATTTTTACCGTAAATTTATTTTTATAATTAATAAAATTTTAGCGCGTTTTATAAAAAAAATTAATTTATATTTCCGTTTTTTATTTATTAAATTTCATTAAAAATAAAAAAACTGGTAATATTAATAGCTAGTATATATAATTTATATATATTCACTATATGTTAAAAAGGTATTTTTTACATTAATATATTTAAATTAATTTTAAAAATAATTAATTAATATTGTACATTTATTTATTTTAACTAGTTATAAGCTTAAAAGCTTAAAAATATTACCAAAACTTTTAAAATATTTTTAAATCGAAAATTTATTACTATTATTTTTATTATTATTATATTAAATTTTTATTAATAATAATTAATTTTAATAAAAACTATTGCTTTTTTATTAAGTTAAAATAACAGGATTTTTTAGTTAAATAATTAATAAAATAAGCATTAAATTAAACGCTATGTTAAATAATATCACATTAAATATTAATTTATTGCGGGCTATTTTAGTACACTATTTATAGCTATTACAATATAAATTATTTAAGCAAAATTAAAATTTTTTACATTTTTTTTACCAATTAACCTATATGTGTTATATTTTTATTTTAGCTATTAAAAATTATTGCGACTTTAAAAAAAACGATTTAAAAACTGTTAATTTTATTTAACAATTAAACTAAAAAAATATAAATTACTAAAATTACCGAAAATTTTATTGTTATTTTAGCAATTAAAAATTAGCTAATTAAAATAATAAAATATTACGAATATACGTGTTAATATTAAAGTGGGCTAAAGTAACGGCTTAATATTTTACGCCAGGGGTTATTTTTTTTATTTACGTATAAAGTTATTTAACGTTTTATTAGGCTTATAAATTTACAGTGATTTAAGCTTACTGGTTTACGGTAATTTAACGATTATTATATATTTTTTTTTAGTTTTTTATGTTTATATAATTTTACATTTTTTTATATTTAATTATTTGTTTAATTTAGCTTTTTAGCTATTAATTTTTTTTATATAGTTAAATAATTATTATTTAATGCATTATATAATTGCATAGTAATAAAAATATTTACAAATTTTTTAAACAAATTAATCGCTTAGTTTTTATTATTATTTATAAATTAAAAACTTTTAACTAATTTTTTATACTATAATATAAGCGATTTATTATATTTTAATAGTTTTTTAATTAATAAAACTTAGCATTAAAAAAAAATACCGGTATTAAAAAAACTTAATAACAAAAAAATTATAAATAAAACTTAAAAAAATATATTAAAAAATATTTAAAAATAAATAAAAATAAGCTAAAAACTTTAAACTTTTTTAAAAACTAGGAATAAATTAATTAAATAAATTATAAGCCCGAAAATATAAAATTAAGTTAAAAATAACAGTTTAATTAAAAATATAATTAAAATACGAAAAAATAACAATAATAACGACTTAAAATTAAGCAGTAAAAACAAGGTTATATAAACTTTAAATAATTTTATAAAAAAAAACAGTTTTATTATTATTAATTTTAAGATTATTAATACCAGTTTTTTTTTTTTGCTTATATAAATTATTATATTTGCAATATTAAAACTAGTTACACAAATAATTGCTATATTATTTTTATCGTTAATTTTAAAAATGTTAATAATATTAATAATAAATTAAGTTATAATTTTATTAATTATTTAAAAAACTTTAGTAATATAAAAACCTAGTTAAATTATATAAAAACTTGTTATTTAAATATATAACAAATTTAAATCTGTATTAGCGTAATATAATTAAAGCTTTTTATAATAAAATTATGCTAAAGTAATAATTAAAAAAATTATCCTAACGTTAATAAAAATCACATTAAAATCGTTAAAAATATTTTTATATAGTTATTTTAAAAAGTTGCTATATATTTAAATTAAATTATAAAATAAAAATTAATTAATTATATAGGAAATATTTATTATTATATAAACTGTTTTTTTTTACCGTTTATTTATTGCTTTATTTGCTTTATACGCTTTATAAATTTTTTAAAGTATTTTGCTTTATATGCTTTATAAAGCTGTATATTATATAACCCCGCTTATACCCGTAGTTTTTCCTAAATTAGCCCCGTGCTTTTTATTAAGTTTTTTTTTAATTATTTTAGCTTTTAAATAAGCTGCTTGCTGTTAGTTTATAACATTATTTCTTTAATTTTTAAATTTATTGTCCGCAATAAATATTAGTGTGTTTTTTAGTAAATTTTATAAGTGCTTGTTTTTTTTTTTTGCTTATAATTTGTTGTTAATATAGTAAATCGAATTTTAAAGCTAGTTTATTTATTTTTACAAAATATTATCGGGTTATTTTTTCCGTAATTAAAGTTTTTAATTATAAAATTATATTTTGTTTTTAATGTTTTAATAAAAACTTTTTTTATAAAATATTAAATAATGTTAATTATTGTAAAAATTATAATAACGCTAATTTTTTTTTTTGCGATAAAAACTATGTTTTTATAAATTTATTATATAATATTATTTTTAAATATTAGTGTTTATAAATATATAAATAAAATTTTTTTAATAAATTTTAAAAAATAAATTATTATGCTTAAAAATCTTTAGTTTATTTTATTTGTTTTAATTGTTAAATCGAGTTTTTTTGCGAAAAAAATATTAAAATAATTTAATATAATTTTTAAAACATAAATAAATTAAAAGTGCAAAAATGCTTAAAAAAACAGTATAAATTTAAAAAAAAACAAGTTTAATTAGTTGTTTTTATTAGTTTTTCCGGTATTATGTAATGAACCTTAAGTTTGTATAAACGTGGTATAATCGGAGCTCCCCGTGTAAAATTGTGCTAGGTAATAACTAAAAAAATTATCGTAACGTTAGTAAAAATCACACTAAGGTTATTAAAAATACTTTTATATAATTGTTTTAAAAAATTGCTATATATTTAAATTAAATTGTGAAATAAAAACTAATTAAATATATAAAAAAATTTATTACTATTATATAAACCGTTTTTTTTTTACCTAAATATTTGTTGTTTTACCTGCTTTATAAAGCAATAAAAGCATTTTGCTTTTATTTTTTTACAAAGTTTTTTGCTTTATATGCTTTATAAATTTTTTAAAGCACTTTACTTTATAATTTTTATAAAACTATATATTACATAACTATATTTATGCCTGTAACTTTTTTCTTTAGTTTGTTTTGTATTTTTTATTAAGTTTTTTTTGGTTATTTTAATTTTTTGACAAGCTGCCCGCTTATTAGTTTATAATATTATTTTTTTACTTTTTAAGTTTATTATTTGCAATAAATATTAGTGTGCTTTTTAGTAAATCTGTAAATATTTTATCTTTTTTTTTTTTTTTGTTATATATAGTTTGTTGTTAATATAACAGGTTAAATTTCGAAATTAGTTTATTTTACTTTTATAAAGCGTTATTAAGCCATTTTTTCCGCGATTAAAATTTTTAGCTACAAAATTATGCCTTGCTTTTAATGTTTTAACAAAAGCTTTTTTTGCAAAATGTTAAATAATATTAATTATTGCAAAAATTGCAATAACGCTAATTTTTTTTTATGCAATAAAAATCACGTTTTTATAAATTTGTTATATAATATTATTTTTAAATATTAGCGTTTATAAATGCGTAAACAAAAAATTTTTAACAAGCTTTAAAAAACAAATCGCCGAGCTTAAAAGCTTTTAGTTTATTTTATTTATTTTAATCGTTAAATTAAATTTTTTCATAAAAAAAGTGTAAAAATAGCTTAGCGTAGCTTTTAAAGCATAAACAAATTAAAAACACAAAAGCGCTTAAAAAAAAAGCAGCGCAAATTAAAAAAAAAATAAGCTTAGCTAATTATTTTTATTAATTTTTTCGATATTAACTAAAATGCTTTTAATTTTTTTTTTTTAGTTAACTTTGCTTTTTTAGCGATAGCTAGTTAAAATATTAACAATAAAATTAATTAACTATTTTTATCGTATTTTTTAAGTTTTTTCTAAGTTTTTCTATAGTTTTTTTATATAAATACTTTTTTTATTTAACTAAATATTTATAAGTTTTTTTGTTTTAATATAAATTTAGTATTTTTTCGATATTATATATATTTTTGTTTGGTTTAACTTTTAGTTTTATTTAAAATTTAGCGTTTTTAAATGCTAATTTTAACAAAAAAATATAAAATGTCGATTATATTTTAGCTTTTTTAAATAGTTTAAATTAATAATTTATTTTTAAAATAACTTTTTTTATTTTAAAAAATTTAATTTGTTTAAAATTAAATTTATCGCTTGGTCGTTTAATTTTAATATTACGCTTTAAAAAATATACTTTATTTTTTTTTTTAAAGTTAGCTTTAATAACTTATATTTGTTATAATACGTTTTTATGCGGTTTTATAAAAATATTAGCTCGTTTTATAATTTTTATTATAAGCCGATAATTTTTTTTGCCTGTGTTTTTACGTTAAATGCAAAAATTTTTTAAATTGCTATTTTAAATTTTTTCGGGTTAAATTTATAATTTGCTTTAAATAATAACATTTTTATTAATTTATTGTTAAAACTATTATATATATACTTTGCTTTTAGCAATAGTTTAACCTAGTTATTTTGCTATTTATTAAAGTAGCAGCAAAAATATTGCTTTAAAGTTTAATTTAATTATTTTATTTGTTTATTTGTTTATAAATAATAAGCCGTAAATATGCGGTATTTAACCTTTAATGCTTTTATTAACAATTAATAAAACTTAAAAACTATAATTATTTTTTTATTTATAATTACTTTTTTTAAAATTTTATATTTATTAAAAATATATTGGGTTATTATATAAGCCAAATTTTTTGCCGTACTTAATTCCAAATATAATATAAAATATTTATATTTTGTAAATTTTTTTACAATAATTAATATTAAGTCGTACAATATTTTTATCATTAGTTTTTTTAACTTAAATAACTTAACAATAAAATTAAACATAATAAATTTTTAAGCTTTATTAAATATTTTTTTAAGTTACAATAACCCGTATAGTTTATATTGCAATACTTTATTTTTTTTACACAAATTATACTTAGTTAATATTTTTTTAATTATACCTTTTATTCCCCTTTAATAAAATGCTTAATTTTTAATTTTTTAAATAATTTTAAATACTTTTTAATGTTTTGCAAATAAATATTTATAAACTAGCTTAACAAACTTTTTTTTTAACTTTGGCGGTATTTATATTTTATTTTTATAATATAGCAAGCTTATAATATCGTTATACTTTAGTTTTTTTATATTAAACTAATTAATATTATTATAATAATATTTAGCCGTAATAATTGCTAATATTTTTTTGTTTAAATAACCTATAGTTTATTTGTGTTATAACTAATATTATTAATTCCTGTTTTATTTTTTTAAAAAATATTTAACTTTTTTTTTTTTTTTTTTAATAATTATTTTATTGGCTTAAAATATTTGCTTTAACATTTTTTTTTTTTTTAATATAAACGATAACAAAATTAAATTAAAAAAAAAACTTTGCTTATTTAATTTGTCGTTTGTTTAATATTTTTAACGTTATAAATATCGCAAAATTTTTGTAATTAAAATATATTATTATTAGCTTTTTTAATCCGTACAAATAATATTCCCATTTTTTAAATGTTTAAACAATAGCTATAAGCTTTTTGTTTAGCAGCATATATTATACTGCTGGTTTTAAAAAATTTTTTAAAAAAAAAGCTACTAAATATAATTTTTTATTATTATTTTATTAATTTAGTTGTTTATTTATTGCTATTTCGCAAACATTAACCTTTACTTTAAATTTTTTGTTAAAATTAAATAATTTTAAAACTAAATTGCTTACAATTAAAAATTTAATTTTATTAAAAAACTTTTATTTTTTGTTTTTTTATTTAAAAATTAAATTTTTTTTTATTAAGTCCGTAAAAAATTTTACGTGTTTATTAAAACTTTTAATAAATTTTTAAATATAATTTATAAATTTTATAAATGTTTTTATATTATTTATCGATTTAAATACAAGCTAATTTTTTACTGCTAAAATTTTAAATTTTTAAATTTATGTTTTTTTTAAAGTTATTGTAAATTTAAAAAAATCAACTTTTTATGTATAAAATTTGCTTTTTTTAAAATTTACTTTAAATTTTGCGTTCCGTAATATTTCAAATATTTTTTTTATATGTTTTCGGTATTTTTTAAGCGTTTTTAAATATATTAATATATTATTTAAATATATTATTACAAATACGTTAATAAATTTTCGTATTACGTTTGTAATTTATATTTAAAATATTGCTAGTGCGTTAATAAACCTAAATAGCATTATTAAATATTTAAATAACTTTTTAAGCGTTTTAAATACCGTTTTTTATTTATTATTTAGCGCTATTTTTATTTGGTAATATATATTAAATAAATTAAATGCTATAAATTATTTTGCTTGCGTTAATTTATTTTTTATATTGTTAATTTTAAGTGGCAATTTTACAAATTTAATCGTTTTATTATTTATGTTTTTATAATTTACACAAAGTTTTTATTGTTGCTTGCCGTTTTTTTTAAGCTTTTTTAGCACCTATAGTACCTTGCTATCCCCTAGGAGAACCCGACCTGGCCCTCGGTCGGGTTTTTTTGGTATGGGCCTTGGCGTGCCAAGCCCACGGGCGCTCCTCGGTCGAGTTT